>JAKOGI010000579.1:0-200000 GCA_029747015.1 Carnegiea gigantea | reverse complement strand
ATATGGTCTCGGCCTTTCTCTATGCAATCTTGTCATCTTACTTAAAACTTGTTTCATATTGCCTATTTTATAATTTGCTCATTCAAATCCAAATTTGTCTATCGGCTTTATTAGGTTGAAGGTGGCTAGACGGGCACTTTGTTGAAACTCCGTTACTACTGTCATATTTGTAATCCAACGGTTGAACCCAAATGTAACTAAATCACGTTTCTCGTCTAATGTGGGTCAAAACTTTTCCTTCAAAACTCTCTTTTGTCTTATCTGTTGCCCTATGTTGGACATTGCGATTATCTTATTTCTTATGATGTTAGTACTATATTTGTCATCTTGACATTCAACCACACATTAGTGTTACAATTATAGTAACAATCCACTCTCTTATTCCTATTAGAGCTCCAAAATCCCAAACTTATTTCCCATCATGCAAGGGGTTGAATGACTTGGCCGAGCAATCAGAACTTTGATTAAAAGTATTAAAGTAAGCGAATAATCTTATCTTCCTATTCTCAATACTCTAATCCTCTCTTATTTCATTTCACATTCCATGAACAACGTAACTTGGTCTGTAAGTCAACTTGCTAACCACTCAACCCGATTGAGATGTCGTAGAATAATCGTATTTGCCACTGATATGACTCAGGAACTGTTGACTATCTGTTGGCTCTTTCGTGATTCATACTTGCAAACCACAAAGCTAGTGGCCTCCTATTCTTATATTTCTAAAAACACATATCCATCTTTACTCTATCCATCATATGACAATCCCTCCTTTATTAATCATTTCTAACTTCACTGTTTATTTTTTTTCCTGGGCAATAACTCACTTGACCCTAATTCTCATCACTCTCATTCGTGGATATGTTCATCTTTAACGTCGAATTTAGATCTAGCAAAATTTTGACTAGTTTAATGAAGAAACGCAGCATAGTTTGAATCCAATATTAATTATCTAATCTGGCGTCATCAGGGGCCTTGAAAACATAACTACTGAAGTTGTATCACATGAGTCAAGAAACGGGTTGTCATTAGCATTAAAAGTGAAACCCTCAATAATAGCGAGGATTAAGTTAAGTCAAAAGGGTGATACCAAATTAGAGACTTAGGCAAATTATCACACAAGGAAAGTCACCTGACTTTGTGATACATGGGGATGGAACCTTGAGGTTACGAAACCGGTTACCCACTCCCAATAAAGAGGAATTAAAAGGACGATTTTAGGAGGAGCCCATGATGCTCGTTATTCAGCGGATCAAGGAGGAATAAAATGTCCAGGGATCTGAAGCAATACTATTGGTGGGGTAACCTAAAGGAGGAGATTGCAGATCATGTGGAAGTGCTTGACTAATCAAGAGATCAAGATTGAGCGTCCACGCCCAATACGCAAACTGGGGCCTTTGGGAAGTCCCACCTGAAATTGGGAGTTAGTCTTAATGGGTTTTGTTACAAGATTTTCCTTTGTATCTTCGAAGAAGAGTGTCATTTGGGTTAATGTTGATAGACCCACCAACTCTATTCATTTTATACCAAACCATGGGACTTAGGGTGTAGAGAAACTATTGTAATTGTATGTCAAAGAAATAGATTGACTGCATGGCATATCAAAGGGTGTAGTATCTGATTGAGGCTTCAAGCTCAGTGTTGGCAAGCTCTACAAAAAGATTTTGAGACCAAGTTAAATTTTAGTAATCATATCACCTAGAGATCAATGGGCAAACCGAGCGAGTGAATTAAATCCTAGAGGATATGTTGAGAGCCTGTGTGCTTGACTTCCAAAGAAATTGGAAAGATTACTTCCCTTGGTGAAATTTCATTATAATGACAGCAATCAATTTACCATTAAGATGGCCCTTTTCAAACACCGTATGGGAGGAAGTGCGGAACACCACCGTGTTGGAGTGAGCTCGATGAAACATTAACCACATGGCCTGAGTTGATTCAAGAAACCACTAAAATGATAAGGAAGATTCAAGAATATATCAAAGCGGCCCTGAGCCGATAGAAAAGCCATGGGGATAAACGAAGAAGACCATTAGAGTTTCAAGTGAGATATAAAGTATTTTTTAAAGGTGTCCCCGACAGAACCGGAGCATGTGCACTATATTTTTCACATTTCACAGCTCAGAAAATATATCTCAGATCCAAAATATATTATCATAGCAGAGCCAGTAGAAGTTGCTGAGAACCTAATGTACGAGTAACATCCTGTACAGATACTAGACTACAAAGTTAAACAACTTAAAAACAAAAACATTCCTCTGGTTAAGGTCATGTGGGCCAACAATAACTCACCTGAGGCTGCATGGGAAACCAAGGAGGACATAAGAAGCAAGCAAGTATCCATATCTATTTGAGGCATGGACAATGTCTCTTTCAAGCTGCAAGTTTCGGGGACGAAACTTATGTTAAGGGGGGGAGGCTGTAACGGCCCGAACCTAAGATTCGTGTTAATTACTTCAAATTATCCCAATCACAATTAATCAAGTTGGACGCCGCATTTCAATTTAGCATTTTATGTATGTGTGTGTGTGTGTGTGTGTGTGTGTATATATATATATATATATAATTGTTCATCGCAGGTTGAAACGACGACGTGGTCTCAAAACGAATCTCGTTATGCTCCTAAATAATCCATCCTAGAGCTAATAAATATTTGAATGCCCTCTAAATAAACATTAGCCTAATTATTAAGGGCTAATTTGAAAAGCGATAATGATAATAAGATACGAATTAATGTAACACCAATCTAACAATAATAAAAAGTGGGGCAAGTTATGTATATAAAAAGAGTGAGTTAATAATTAAAAGTGAAAATATTTTCTCCCAAATTTACATCAAAAGATGTAAAATTTAAATTTATTAATTGTAGCCAAACTAATATTTCAATTACATATATATATAAATAATAATGAAAAAAATATAAATGTAAATAATAACAATAATATAAGGGGTGGATAAAGATGGAAAAATCTAGAAAAGTGTTAGTTGTCCTAATATTAAAGGGTAGAAAAAAAATGAGAAAAGGAAAAGGAAAAAGAACTCATTAAAACTAAGCTAAACCAAAAAAAAAGAGAAGAACAAAATCCCAAAACCCCAACCCATTTCTCTACCTACCCCACGACAGAGCCCCCCAAATTCCCCTGTTTTGCATCAGCCCCACTCTTGCCCATTTTGCCACCGGCCACCGGCCGGTTGCCGCCCACGATAGCCGGCGCCTGTCATCGCCGGTCCCCCGCCACCCATGCCACCCTCTTCCTCCATCTCCTTGGGTGCCTTTGGGTTGTTTGAGTGGTTAGAAGGTACAGACCCTAACTCTCCTTAATTCAATTTTTGGATGTTTTGAACCTGAATTTTTGTATTAAATGGTGTAATTAACAATGATGAGTTTTTATTTGCAAAGTTCTTGAATTATTATGGTTGTTTGAATTGAGTTGTGAATGGGGGGGATTAGGATGAGTGTGGTGAGTGAGGGTTTGCAAATTATATTGAATTTTAGTTGTTTATGGTGATGTTGAGATTGATTTTGATGCTTATTGAAATGAGGTTAAGGTGAAATAAATGTTGGGTGTATGAGTTGTGGCCATGAACTTGAGGCAGGGTTAGGGTTATGGCTTGAAGTGTGTTTAAGCTAATTATATGGATTATTAGTGTTTAAGTGAGTTAATTGATGATTAAATAAAAAATACATGTATATATGTATAGGGTAATGTGTGTGTATACTTTGATTATGACTTAGTGATTAGGGATTGTGATTTAAATAAAAATACATGCTTGATTGTGGTTTGTACGGTGGCTTAGGTGAATTATGATGAATCTTTGAATAAAATAAATGAAAGTTTGATGTTGTAATGTTGTATATTGGATATGTGTGTTTGTCATGAGTTGGTGATTAGGGTTATGACTTGAATAACGCTTAAGTTAATCTCGTTGGGTTATTAATGTTTAAATGGGTTAATTAATGGTTAAATGGAGGAATATGTGTATCTACGCATAAGGAAATGTGTGGGTTATGTGATGGTCATGACTTGGTGATTTGGGTGGAAATTGGAATAAAACCACAAGCTTGATTAGGGTTAACAGGTGGTTTTAAGTGAGTATTTGAATGAAAATTTCAAACTTTTGGAATGCTGGTCGTTTCTCAAGAGTGCTCGTACTTATTTCTAGCACCATCCACCATGTCTTTGTAACTTGTGGCTAAATATTGAACCCATTCTTGCTCGATTGTAAGTGGTTGTCCATATTCGAATACTTCTTGACTTCATCTTCCTCTTCTTCATTTTGCTAAAAACGTATTTATATGTATATATCTTGCATCCCGTTTATTCATGGTAGTAAGCCTATATAGCTTGTTTGAGTTAGGGACGCAGTTAAGCTCCCACTAGTGCGAGTGAACAATGATTATTGTTACCCCACCAATTTTCTTGCTTTTACATTCCATTCCTCAAAATATGGTCTCGGCCTTTCTCTATGCAATCTTGTCGTCTTACTTAAAACTTGTTTCATAGTGCCTATTTTATAATTTGCTCATTCAAATCCAAATTTGTCTATCGGCTTTATTAGGTTGAAGGTGGCTAGACGGGCGCTTTGTTGAAACTCTGTTACTACTGTCATATTTGTAATCCAACGGTTGAACCCAAATGTAACTAAATCACGTTTCTCGTCTAATGTGGGTCAAAACTTTTCCTTCAAAACTCTCTTTTGTCTTATCTGCTGCCCTATGTTGGACATTGCGATTATCCTATTTCTTATGATATTAGTACTATATTTGTCATCTTGACATTCAACCACACATTAGTGTTACAATTATAGTAACAATCCACTCTCTTATTCCTATTAGAGCTCCAAAATCCCAAACTTATTTCCCATCATGCAAGGGGTTGAATGACTTGGCCGAGCAATCAGAACTTTGATTAAAAGTATTAAAGTAAGCGAATAATCTTATCTTCCTATTCTCAATACTCTAATCCTCTCTTATTTCATTTCACATTCCATGAACAACGTAACTTGGTCTGTAAGTCAACTTGCTAACCACTCAACCCGATTGAGATGCCGTAGAATAATCGTATTTGCCACTGATATGACTCAGGAACTGTTGACTATCTGTTGGCTCTTTCGTGATTCATACTTGCAAACCACAAAGCTGGTGGCCTCCTATTCTTATATTT
This sequence comes from Carnegiea gigantea, assembly GCA_029747015.1. NCBI lineage: Eukaryota > Viridiplantae > Streptophyta > Magnoliopsida > Caryophyllales > Cactaceae > Carnegiea > Carnegiea gigantea. Next base: position 194,838 of record JAKOGI010000579.1, on the reverse strand, counting down.
CTAAAAACACATATCCATCTTTACTCTATCCATCATATGACAATCCCTCCTTTATTAATCATTTCTAACTTCACTGTTTATTTTTTTTTCATGGGCAATAACTCACTTGACCCTAATTCTCATCACTCTCATTCGTGGATATGTTCGTCTTTAACGTCGAATTTAGATCTAGCAAAATTTTGACTAGTTTAATGAAGAAAAGCAGCATAGTTTGAATCCAATATTAATTATCTAATCTGGTGTCATCAGGGGCCTTGAAAACATAACCACTTAAGTTGTATCACATGGGTCAAGAAACGGGTTGTCATTAGCATTAAAAGTGAAACCCTCAATAATAGCGAGGATTAAGTTAAGTCAAAAGGGTGATACCAAATTAGAGACTTAGACAAATTGTCACACAAGAAAAGTCACCTGACTTTGTGATACATGGGGATGGAACCTTGAGGTTACGAAACCGGTTACCCGCTCCCAATAAAGAGGAATTAAAAGGAAGATTTTAGGAGGAGCCCATAATGCTCGTTATTCAGTGGATCAAGGAGAATAAAATGTCCAACGATCTGAAGCAATACTATTGGTGGGGTAACCTAAAGAAGGAGATTGCAGATCATGTGGAAGTGCTTGACTAATCAAGAGATCAAGACTGAGCGTCCACGCCTAATATGCAAACTGGGGCCTTTGGGAAGTCCCATCTGAAATTGGGAGTTAGTCTTAATGGGTTTTGTCACAAGATTATCCTTTGTATCTTCGAAGAAGAGTGTCATTTGGGTTAATGTTGATAGACTCACCAAATCTATTCATTTTATACCGAACCATGGGACTTAGGGTGTGGAGAGACTATTGTAATTGTATGTCAAAGAAATAGATTGACTGCATGGCATATCAAAGGGCATAGTATCTGATTAAGGCTTCAAGCTCAGTGTTGGCAAGCTCTACAAAAAGATTTTGAGACCAACTTAAATTTTTGTAATCATATCACCTAGAGATCAATGGGCAAACCGAGCGAGTGAATTAAACCCTAGAGGATAGTGTGTGCTTGACTTCCAAAGAAATTGGAAAGATTACTTCCCTTGGTGAAATTTCATTATAATGACAACAATCAATTTACCATTAAGATGGCCCTTTTGAAACACTGTATGGGACGAAGTGCGGAACACCACCGTGTTGGAGTGAGCTCGATGAAACATTAACCACATGGCCTGAGTTGATTCAAGAAACCACTAAAATGATAAGGAAGATTCAAGAATATATCAAAGCGGCCCTGAGCCGATAGAAAAGCCATGGGGATAAACGAAGAGGACCATTAGAATTTCAAGTGAGATATAAAGTATTTTTTAAAGGTGTCCCCGACAGAACCGGAGCATGTGCACTATATTTTTCACATTTCACAGCTCAGAAAATATATCTCAGATCCAAAATATATTATCATAGCAGAGCCAGTAGAAGTTGCTGAGAACCTAATGTACGAGTAACATCCTGTACAGATACTAGACTACAAAGTTAAACAACTTAAAAACAAAAACATTCCTTTGGTTAAGGTCCTGTGGGCCAACAATAACTCACCTGAGGCTCCATGGGAAACCAAGGAGGACATGACAAGCAAGCAAGTATCCATATCTATTTGAGGCATGGACAATGTCTCTTTCAAGCTGCAAGTTTCGGGGACGAAACTTATGTTAAGGGGGGGAGGCTGTAACGGCCCGAACCTAAGATTCGTGTTAATTACTTCAAATTATCCCAATCACAATTAATCAAGTTGGACGCCGCATTTCAATTTAGCATTTTATGTATGTGTGTGTGTGTGTGTGTGTGTGTGTATATATATATATATATATAATTGTTCATCGCAGGTTGAAACGACGACGTGGTCTCAAAACGAATCTCGTTATGCTCCTAAATAATCCATCCTAGAGCTAATAAATATTTGAATGCCCTCTAAATAAACATTAGCCTAATTATTAAGGGCTAATTTGAAAAGCGATAATGATAATAAGATACGAATTAATGTAACACCAATCTAACAATAATAAAAAGTGGGGCAAGTTATGTATATAAAAAGAGTGAGTTAATAATTAAAAGTGAAAATATTTTCTCCCAAATTTACATCAAAAGATGTAAAATTTAAATTTATTAATTGTAGCCAAACTAATATTTCAATTACATATATATATAAATAATAATGAAAAAAATATAAATGTAAATAATAACAATAATATAAGGGGTGGATAAAGATGGAAAAATCTAGAAAAGTGTTAGTTGTCCTAATATTAAAGGGTAGAAAAAAAATGAGAAAAGGAAAAGGAAAAAGAACTCATTAAAACTAAGCTAAACCAAAAAAAAAGAGAAGAACAAAATCCCAAAACCCCAACCCATTTCTCTACCTACCCCACGACAGAGCCCCCCAAATTCCCCTGTTTTGCATCAGCCCCACTCTTGCCCATTTTGCCACCGGCCACCGGCCGGTTGCCGCCCACGATAGCCGGCGCCTGTCATCGCCGGTCCCCCGCCACCCATGCCACCCTCTTCCTCCATCTCCTTGGGTGCCTTTGGGTTGTTTGAGTGGTTAGAAGGTACAGACCCTAACTCTCCTTAATTCAATTTTTGGATGTTTTGAACCTGAATTTTGGTATTAAATGGTGTAATTAGCAATGATGAGTATTTACTTGCAAAGTTCTTGAATTATTATGGTTGTTTGAATTGAGTTGTGAATTGGGGGGTTAGGATGAGTGTGGTGAGTGAGGGTTTGCAAATTATGTTGAATATTAGTTATTTATAGTGATGTTGAGATTGATTTTGATGCTTATTGAAATGAGGTTAATGTGAAATAAATGTTGGGTGTATGAGTTATGGCCATGAACTTGAGGGGGGGGTTAGGGTCATGGCTTGAAGTATGTTTAAGTTAATTATATAGATTATTAGTGTTTAAGTGAGTTAATTGATGATTAAATAAAAAATACATGGATATATGTATAAGGGTAATGTGTGTGTGTACTTTGATTATGACTAGGTGATTAGGGATTGTGATTTAAATAAAAATACATGCTTGATTGTGGTTTGTATGGTGGCTTAGGTGAATTATGATGAATCTTTGAATAAAATAAATGAAAATTTGATGTTGTAATATTGTATATTGGATATGTGTGTTTGTCATGAGTTGGTGATTAGGGTTATGACTTGGATAATGCTTAAGTTAATCTTGTTGGGTTATTAATGTTTAAATGGGTTAATTAATGATTAAATGGAGGAATACGTGCATCTACGTATAAGGAAATGTGTGGGTTATGTGATGGTCATGGCTTGGTGATTTGGGTGGAAATTGGAATAAAATCACAAGCTTGATTAGGGTTAACAGGTGGTTTTAAGTGAGTATTTGAATGAAAATAATGAAAATGTGGTATTATAATTTGTATATTGAGGATGTGGGTTATTGTCATGGGCAAGTGATTTGGAGTTAGATGAAGGGTGAAGCTTTGGCATAATGGGAGTACTCTAATGATGTTAAGTGTGCCTAAAGAAAGAAATCATGCATGAGTATAGCGTGAATTAATTGTCCAGTAAGAAAGGGAGGGAGAAAGGAATAAGTAGCTTTGTGAAGTGGAGTTACTAACATAACATGTAAATATTTTTTTAAAATTTTGCTAATGAGTAACTGTATAATTGGAATTAGACTTGAACCTGGAACCAAATTCCTGAAGTCACCTTAAACTGTATCGCAACCCAAAGTTTAATGGCTAGCAGTGGTTCGTTAAAGTGAAAAACAATAATTATAATAATATCGTTAATAATAATAATAATAATAATAATAATAATAATAATAATAATAATAATAATAATAATGATGATGATGATTTATAATGTCGCTAATTGTAATCAGTGCGAAGAAATAACGTGGTTAGCAAGCTTTCCATAATAATTCAAATAGTACTGGCGACAATGTTGTTAATAACAAACTCAAGACGACCCACACCGTTATATTACTATAACATATATTAAAAGATCATTAGTCGTGCGAAGGAGAGAAATAGGGGAAAAAAAAACAAATAAGATAGAACCAAATTAAGTTGAAAATAATTGTTATGCTAAGGATAAAAAGATAGATCGATGGACTTTAACTTATTCATTAAGTTAATAAATATAATAAAACTTTTTAGTCTTGAAATAATCGAGGAAAATTACCTATTTGAAGCAGAACTGAGGCCACCTCTGTCACTTTAAGCTGCCAGCACACAATCTTCAATAAAATGGAGAGAGATTCTCAAAGATCAGGTACGTACATTGCCTGTGCTCTTCGAAAACTGCATGTTTTCTCAACTATGCAAAATCACAATGATAATCATACAACGAATCAATTTATACAATATTTTGTCACATAATTAAGTGGCCCCATTAATTATCAATCAGCAGGGCTTATGCCCTTTAATTTACCCACGCGGCTGCAACTCAAGCTCTCTGATCGGCCTGGGAGGTGTGCACCTATCTCAAGATCGCTGCAGACGTCAACAGGGGTCCACTTCTAGATAATAACAGGCAAAAATCAACTTTATTCATACATTCTCTCTCTCCTGTTTGCAAAATAAAATGTTTTGAAATGCGGGCGCCCAACTGATTAAACTAAAAATCTATCTTACTGCATAGGAGTGTATGTGCTGAGCTCCAGCTCATATTTCGAATGTTTTTGTGTTTTCTGTTTTAGGTAAAGGAGTAATGAATGGTTTCTTTCCTGGCAAGTTAGAATGTAGCAAGACATGAGCATAAGTTGCAGTCTTATAGAACGTTAGCTAGCCAAGCGCCCACAGTGAGTATATGCTTTGGGACATTAGGATGATTGGTGCATGGTATTGTTATGCTAAGTCACCAAGTGTACTATGGGTTAAACAGGTTGTCGAATATATGTTGTTCCCAATGTCTGATGAATCAAGTGATGACATGGATAACACAATGTTAACAGGTAGTCTCAGGTAGCCTTATTCCGTTATGGAATGGCGGGAATGCCTCTAATCAAAAGACTTCCGCTGCAATTCATTAGTAAATAAGGGATTAAATTAGAGTAACCAGGCATTAAAATTGGGGGCATTACAGTATAAAAGATGACATTCAATTGTTTATATGTTATTGTCAATTTGGTTCATTTTCATAAATATATGCATACTGTTATTTGGGATCTTCTTACTAAATAGTTGCAATTTTTAGTAGGATTGATAGCTCAAAAGAAAATAATAAAGCATGCGTCATTCAGTAGCCGATTCAAGAATCAGATATCGTAGAAGAGTCCTCGGACAAACAAACTCTAGGAGCTCGAAAAGAACCACTCATTCGCAAAAGGAAAGTTCTAAACATCACAAATGATAAACTCGCTCGAGTTGAAAAGTGTCTTTGCTTTGGATTGCATCATGATCATCCTGCATCTAAGCTACAAATTAGAGCCTCAAATGAACAATCTCACTATAAGAAGGCTACAAATTAAGAAGCATTCTAATAAGGCTGACAAACAAAACAAAATTTGGGATGGGTAATCTAAACCATAGGATGGCTTGTGATAAGCTTTTATCTCTAATTAAGAGGCTTGATTACGCACAGTGGATAGCTGCAGTGGAAACTGGATTTGGAGGGTTCCTATCTATTTGAACATCGACTATCCCCAAATATCTTACAACATGGTTGCTTCAACATTTTTATCCAGCGAGTAATACATTGAAGCTTTCTGACAATAGAATACTGAAGATAATCGAGGAAGATGTTCGTGCAACATTAGCATTACCTATGGGTCCATTAGAAGTTCCGGTAGGCTTGACATGCGAACCAAAAACTGAATACACCAAAATCCTTGAATAATGGAGGATAAGGTAGAATCTTGGTAGAATAGGGACACCAAAAGTTGGGAAGATGGTTGAACAGATTCTACATAGAGGAGACTATGGAGAAGAATTCAAAAGAGACTATGTGTTATATATAATTTCAACATGTATTATTAGGAGTGTGAATGGTGATTGTTTCTTTAGAATGTTGAAGTTGTTGGTGGATGTTAACCAAATAGCTAATTACAATTGGTGTGTATTACTCCTACAATCTATGAATGACACAGTAGTGTAATGGAAACAAAATCGCACTAGATATTTTAGAGGACCACTCCTGTTTCTCATGGTTAGTGTTATCTCCCCTAAACTCATTTCTCAATGTCATACATAGATGTTGTTCGTTGAATTAGTGGCTTATCTAAACAACATTGTTCATTGTTTTAGATGTATTTGTTCAGTACCCAATATTTACTTGTTCACTAATGTTTGTTATGTCGTTATTCGACGACGTACAAACTAACATTTTTCGTTGCTATTAATTACAGATCTTTTATTTGGATAGAGTTGAGTTTAGACGAAAGAGATGCAATGACTGATGGTTTCCCATAGCAATACATTGGACAACTAATGCAGTTGAACAATGTAATAAAGATGAAAAGGAGTTCCCTAGAGAGTGTGGAAGGGGTAAGACAATTGACAAAATAGACTATCAGTCAATTAATCATGAAGATGAAACTGACTTGCAAGAAGAATTGGCAAGCATGGCATGACAAAACCAATAGCACACCGAACCTTCTGCATCAGCCCAGGGCCCTCCGCTAGCCCCTCAGCCACCATGTTCAGAATTTGGAAGTGAAAGAGAACCTCCAATCGCAGGGCCCAATGATCCAATTGAGGTATAGTAGTATACATTTGCTTGGAATTGTATATATTTTTGACATCTTATTGTAAAGGTAATGCATTATAGTTGTTCACTACTCCATCCTTAAGTGTTATTTTATTCATGTTAACTCATGTTTATTGTTATACACCATAATGTATTATACTTGCTCATTAGAATGTTGTTGTGTGTTCATTTATTTATATGGATTTGAATTTATAATGTAAATGTTTTGCACGTTGCAATAAAAATGATATCGCATTTCTGCATCTATGTTGTTTATTAATCAATGTGAGTCTAAAGACAGGTACATGCTGGTCGGCTAGGCTATTATGTAGGGAAATTATTTGAAGTTATGGTAGTTTCTGGACAAAGGTTTCCTATACAACAGGTGATATCACACATTGCGCAGGGAAGCACAAAACTTCAGAATTGTTTGAATGAAGTTAAAGTTCATGGCTTGACTTAGGATAAACATTTTTTCAATGATCCTGAATTCTTTGATGCATATTTGAAAATGGAAGTTGTGGTGTTAAAGCATTACTAACATCGAACTCTAATAGACTACACTCCGCCGACTTCCAATCTTAGTATCCCACTTTCACCTGGGCGAAGAACTCCGGCTACAATCAGCTCCCTTATCAAAGGAAATCCTACTATAAGCAGTTCACCTGCATACAAAGATGAACAAGTGTGTCTAGGTGAATCGAAAGGCCAACATACATCAATGCATGTAATAGCTGACATTGCTTTGTAATATTCTAAATTGGCACATCGCAAAACGCAGCAGAAGAAACATAATAGCAGAGAACAGGTTGTAGACAAAGTACTCCAAAAGCCAGAAGGTAATGCTAAATAACCTCTATAAGATGCACTTCAAAGAGAGAGAAGAGTAACAAAAATACTGTGATTCATATGTCGCTCACTGCATGTGAGAGATCATAGGGACAATATCAAAGATTAGTTAACGCATGGTGAGAAGGTTGTGATGGATTATCATTCATGCCTTTCGACGTTGACCACCCTAAAATGTAAGTATCTATATAATTTAATTCTACTAAGTTTTATTATATATGAAGTTTGTAATGCTATTTATCGCATCTACATATGTATCAATGCTGATGACAAGGCACACAAACTATGGATAGATAAAGAGGTAATAGCTTCAATGGCAACTATAGATAGCCATTTGGAAAATAGCATTTTGGATGTATGGTCTATTATAATGAACAAGAAGCAATTATCAAGGTAAACAATGCATCCGAGTAGATTTTTCTTCACCACATATGTCTATGTAAGTCATACTTGTTGACGTATATACGTTCATTACAACATTAAATGCTTGTCAAAACTAAGCATTATTCTTGGTTTCATTTGCCTTTTACTCGATTTGTATACTGCTATCTTACATGCACAAAAGACAACCTTTAAGTACCAAGAGTTCTACAAGGTTATGCAGCTTAAAACCCAAAGAACCAACTGGCTTAACTAGAATACAGCAGATTTAATAAGCTTGTCCATACTCTATGATATGTGTTCACCTACCATCATGTTCACTAAATTATATGGGTTTGTACATTTTGATTATAGTAGATGTGCTCATCTATCCATGCTGACTAACTGCTTCAGTTGCTAAATTTACCGGTTGTATTTGAGTTATAGCTCGGCTAAAATATTAAACCGACTATGTGAGTTTTAACGGATAATTTCATTAAAAAGAACGATTATTTGATTAATGTTATCCTCGACGTTACTTATTTATAAAATTATTGAAGCAATGCTAAATCGAGTTTTTAAAATCGTTTTTCGTTTTACTTAGTTGAATCCCAAAGTTTAAACTGAAATGTTAATTGCGGGTCGTTTCAATTCAGATTTAGCCTAGTCTTTAGCAGGTACGGGATCGGGATTCAGTTGAATGATGTTATTGAGTCAAAAAAAAAAAGGGGGGGAAAACCCGACCCCTCCTCCCTTCTCTCTCTCGCAGCTCGCTCTCTCTCTCTCTCTCTCTCTGCCACGCTCTCTCTCTCCCTCGCTCTCGCCGGTCACCGGTCGCCGCCTGGTGACACCACCGGCCTTCACGTGTCGCCGGCGAGAGGAGGAACCGCCTGGTCCCCTCAACCACGCGTCCCAGCCACCCAATCCTCCAACGAATCTCGTCCACTTCGCACGGCCATTTACCCACGCGTCTCCTTCGCCAGAACCGGCCGCCCAGTTGCCGTTAACCGGCGGCCCACCTTCCTTTCAGCCTCCCCTATAAATTCGAACGAATTCAAGCCTCAATCAGTCACAAGTGACACCAAATCGTGGGCTAGGGCTTGGATTCGCTACTGTCGGGGCTTGGGTTCGAGTCTAGCAGCGTGGAATCTTGGTGGTTTACTGTTCAGAGCCGAAATTAAGCTAATTCGAGTGAGTATTCTTGCTCTCCTAAACTGATATTATGATTCAAGAATGTTTAGCCTGGAGGTTATTGCATGTCAGTGTAGTTTAGGCTAATTCCATGGGATGTGTATTGAGGATAAATGCATGTTATGTTAGGTTGAATTTACACTCAAATTATGTGAATATGTATACTGACAGATTACACCTTATACATGCGCCTATCCCTTGCTGTTTTTCATGCCTGTCTGACATAGTTTTAGCCTAAATCTGTATGTATAAAACTGTTAGAATGCAATGGGAAATTGCTGAGTTTTATGCCTGTCATGCATGCCTAAAAACAGTTGAAACTAAGGTGGAATTATGCATGCTGAAGCTGTCCGAAGAGTGCCTTAAATTAGACGATTTTCAGGCCTAAAACGATGGTGTTTAACTAAGTTAATTTATGCCGAAAAAGCATTTCCGAATTAACATGTTAGCATTTGAAGCGATGTTTGTTTAATTGAGTTAATTCATGCATGCAACCTTCGAGTGCCTGAAATTAGAAATCAAAGTGAGTTTCATGCCTTTAGTGTTGATTCGAATAAATGTAATTACTAAGTTTATCATTCGAAATGAATTACATGCTTTTAGCGTTAATTCGAATGCCTGTAACCGCTAAATGTTTGAGATTTTACCTCGAAGTGAATTAAATACCTTTAGCCTCGAATCGAATCAAACTAATTATCTCACGCATGTGACTTTAATTCGACGAACCATGTATGTTAGGCATTAATGCGATTTCATATAGTTAAATCATACCAAGAAAAGGGGTTAGTTGAAACGAATCATGAAAGTTTAGATTTAACGTATACATGTACAACCATATGAATGCTTTCTCGAGATTGTATATATATATATATATATATATAGTATATATAATATATATATATATATATATATATATATATATATATATATATATATATATATATATATATATATATATATATATATATATATATATATATATATATATATATATATATATATATATATATATATATATATATATATATATATATATATATATATATATATATATATATATATATATATATATATATACATACATGTGTGGTTGGATGTATTCGTTGGTTGCAGCACTCGATTGATCGTTAATGCTTAAAGTGGTAAGTTCAGCAACGGTAAGCACGTAAGCTATGCATTACCTTTCAGTATCTCGCATTGACTAGGTTGCTAGATTATGAAATTAAAACCGAGATGGTAGTTGGATGGTTCGAGGAAGAACTATGAGTGGTTCGAGGTCTTTGTGGTACGGTGCTTGTGAGAAGGGAGTTCGGGTTATGAAATTACCGCAATTGTGTGAATTGCGAGGCCATGTGTGGCTCATTGTGTTGAAATGATTACGAAGTGTTTAAATGTGATGTGTGTGTTTCCCTTTCCTTGTATATTTAAAATGTAACATGTGTATGGAAGGGGGATGTTTTGACTAATGACTTTTCATGTGTTTTAAATGAACAATAGCCATGTCTAGTAACGAGCTATGGCCTATTTTAGCTATTCAAATAGTGTTTGGGAGGAATCCCTAAAACGTTTTAACAAAAGGGAGATGGGAATTATACGTTGAATGATTTTATTGTTTGAAACGGAAAACTACTAGCCGTTATAGCCGATACGCTTTGAGTGGCTAAGATAATGTGCTGCGGACAATATGATATGATGTAATGTTTTCCTAGGGGATAAATCCGGATAAACCCTAGAGGCCCTGACGAGGGCTAATGTAATGGTCCGATATGTTATATGTAGCCATCCCGGGAGTAAGAGCTTAAGCGTGAGCGTTAGGTCTCACTATGGGGTCGAGAATAGTTCTCACCCAATCAGCACCCTGTAATGATCTTAGGCCACAAGTATTTTCCCTTATGAATGAAAAATGTAGTTGGCAATTGCCGTCTTAAATGCTTTATGAAAAGAAAGGTTGAAGGTCGACTAATAGTCGATTGAAAGAAAGATGAGCAGTCGTAATACGACTAATGTGAATGAAAATGCTTTGTTTTATGTGATCTCAAGTAATGTATGGTCAAGTTCTCATGTTTGCTCCAGATATTTACGTTTGCATCAAGTCATTATGTTGCGTTAAGTAACTATACTTAGAAAGTGCATGTTGGACGAATGAATATTAATGCATCTCACAATCACGTCCTATGATGCCCATCAAGTAGTAAATCCTTAACATGCCAACGTTCCTCGCATGAAGAACACTTTATGTTAATAATATGGTCAAGTGCCCCTAATGTGTATCACATAGCTCAACGTAACTTGAATACCACATGCATATTAACAAATCCATACTAAAGGTTATAGAACTTGGAAAAGGTTTACTTTAGGAAGTGGAGGGGGCACTCATTGAGCACATAGTGACTCACTCCATTTCCTTTCCCCTTTTCCCCCTTCCCAGGTAATGAATGAAAGATTGTGCTTGCTGCTTGCTTACGGACATCCAGTCTTCCAGAAAGTGTTCTTATGTTGCTGCTGCTTGCTGAAGCTGCCATGTCCTTCTTTTGTTAGATGTAATGTAAAGAGTAAACATGTAGTTGGCTCTGGACTAGCTGCGAACCATGTAACTAACTGTATGACTGTTGTAAGGGCATAAGCCTTAATTCCGGGGGGGGTGTGTCCCGTGAAGGACTTTTACTTTTGTAAATTAACTAGTATAATGTCTCCAGGTACCCCTCGGCTAGTGCCAAAATTTTGAAAATGTCGCAGTTTTAGGCGGAACTCTTGCAGTTTCGCTCCAGGAATTCCTTAGCCAACCTAAGGTTAGATGATCATATAAGAAGATCTTCAGCTACGACAGCCTTAGGGGCCTCCCTCGGGGGATCCTGGCGGTGTGACATCCCCGGAAGGTAGTCGGGGGTGTTACATTAGGTGGTATCAGAGCCATAGGTTGCATATGCATATAGATGTGACCTTAGGAGTGTCAATTTGTGAAATTATGTGCCTTAAAGTGTTTACTTGAGCTTACTACGTGCTTACTTGCTTACTTGAGGACACGAACTAGAACATGGTTTAGGACTCCCATTCAAATGCGTGCTTCTTAGTTCATATCAAATCTCGTGTGGTGGTGTAGGATGGTGTTTCGCATTGATGATTTTGAGTACCTCCCATTCTGGCTGGCCGCGTGGAATGCGGTTTTCTTTTGGGAAGCAATGATTAGGGGTAACCAGTGGGGACCCTTACGGGTCACCCAAAACCACTGGACTTACAAGTTCATCCGAACGATGCCGTGTACGGGAAGATGGGGCGAGGTCACCTCAATCCTCCGTCTATTCCATGTACGCAGGGGAGCTTATACTCCGTTTACTTTCCGGGGATTAGTGGATTTTTTGATGTTAGCAGAAGGACGGGTGGATTCCTTAGGAAGTACCCCCTTGGGAAGGAGCGATGCTGCCATGCAAATGATCAATACGGCTCTAATTGCTCCTGTTGCTACCCAACAACTACCAATCACAATAGTAGAGAGAAATCAGATTGAACATCGTCAAATGAGACTTCTGTTCGTAGAAAACTCTCAGGCAAGACGATACAAGCGAGTAGCCGCTCTATGGGCACGTTGGATAGATTCCTTTGGTGCACAATACCCCCGGGGCTGGCAAGCCACGATGCTCAGAATGAGAGAACTGGTGGATGGAGCACCTGATGTGGAGTACTCCCCACCGTTTGTATTATGGGACCTACTAGCCCCAGTTGAGTCTGAGGGCTCGAATGATCCAGCAGTAGATGATCCCCCTGAGGAGGGTTCCTCGGGTGGTAATTAGGGTAGTATTAGGGGCTGTATAGCCTGGAGTCGCCAATGTGTGCATTATATTTAAATAAAACTTAGTTAATGTGCGTTTGAAAATGAATAAACAGGGGTGATACCCGATATTTCGTGATTCGTGAAAGCGCATTTTTGAGAAGTGATTCGTGCGACCAAAATAGGATCGCACGAATACTTAAAGCTCTATACGTTCTGTTTAATGTTGTACTATGTTTTTTAAATGCTTTTGACAATCTATTTATTTGAATTAAAAAAAAAAAAAACTAAGCAACTTTGCATAAACGACTGTGTAGCCAATGCCTCCACGAAGGGAACAGATGGCGGCACCAACCGCCTTGGAGATGATGTGTCAGTTTAATAAGTTGAGACCACCAAGGTTTAGTGGTGGAACAGATCCTCTTGCCTATGAGGAATGGCTAAGAAGGATGGAGAATTTGTTTGAAGTAATGGACTGCCCCGAAAATTTTAAAGTACGTCTGGCGACCCATCAGTTCGAAAAGGAAGCAGAATTCTGGTGGGGCACTGTCAAACCTCGAGCGGGTGAACCAGCTCTAACTTGGGAACAACTAAAAACTGTGATGGATGCTCAGTATTACCCACGAGATGTAAAGAGGGCAAAGGAACAAGAGTTTCTACGGTTGAAACAAGGCCAAATGAGTGTGGTAGAATACGCGGCGAAGTTTAACGAGCTTAGTCGCTTTGCGCCTAATCAAGTCGCAACTGAAGAAATGAAGATGGACCACTTCGAGCAAGGCCTTAAAGGACCCATTAAGCGGATGATAGCTGGGCATGTTTTCACCAGCTTCCAGGAGATGTACCAAAGGGCGGTGAAGATAGCCCGAGTCATAGCTGAAACCGAAGAGGAAAGTCGGCAGATTGGCCCAGCAAAAAGAAAGTTTAATCAAGGAGGGTCCAGTACCCAAGGAAGCAATAAGATTAGCAACTTCGACAACCGGGGAAAAGGAAAACAAGTTGTACCAAAGCAGGCACTGGAACCCTGCAACCAATGTGGGCGTATGCACTCTGGTCGGTGCCGATATGGCACACAAGAATGCTATGGGTGTGGGTCTACGGACCACAAAATTGCAAATTGCCCCAAAAAGGCGTGGAATCGGCAGAATAGTGCACAAGATTCAGGCACGGGGGCTAATCCAGTTCCACAAAGAGGCCGACCTCCTGTGAATACAACTTCAGAAGGCAAACGAGGTGGAAAAAGGCCGCAAGCAGGTGGCCGGGTGTTTAGCTTGGAAGGAGGTGAGGCGGAGGACCTCACTGCCACCGTATCAGGTACCCTTTTTGTTAAACATCTTTATGCTTATGTTTTATTTGATTCAGGTGCCACGCATTCTTTTGTAAATCCTACCTTTGCAAGGAAACTCGCTAGTAAGCCCAGTGAAATGGATGCACAATTATGTGTGACTACCCCCTTAGGGTCTGCTTACTATACCGACCTTGTCTTTAAAGACTGTGCTATTCAATTGGAAGGGAGAACTCTCCCTGTAGACCTAATACAGCTGGATATACAAGGTTGGGATGTTATTCTAGGGATGGACTGGTTAATGAGACATAAAGTTACTATTGACTGCGAGAGAAAGCTGGTTACCTTCACGGCCTCCAATGGAGAAAGAGTAACCTTTAAGGGAAGTGGCCACCAAGTAACCATTCCAACGGTATCTGCTATGCAAGCACTCAAAATGTTGAAGAAAGGATGTCAGGGCTATTGGTGTGCAATTGAGGTCGCAGAACTAAAGGAGCCGGACTTGAGTGAGATTCCGGTAGCGAGGGAATTTCCACATGTGTTTCGAGAGGTACCGGGGCTACCACCCGACAGAGAAATCGAATTCACCATTGAACTAGTACCTGGAACTGCTCCAATATCCAAGGCACCTTATCGAATGGCACCTGCGGAATTGGCGGAGTTGAAAACTCAGTTGCAAGAGTTACTAGATAAGGGGTTAATTCAGCCTAGTGTTTCACCCTGGGGAGCACCAGTACTATTTGTGAAGAAGAAAGATGGGAGTTTGAGGTTATGTATTGACTATCGAGAACTAAATAAGGTAACGGTCAAGAATAAATACCCACTTCCTCGAATTGATGACCTGTTTGATCAATTGGCTGGTGCTTCGGTGTTCTCAAAGATTGATTTGAGATCGGGGTACCATCAATTGAAGATCAAGAAGGGGGACGTGCCTAAAACCGCTTTTCGCACTCGATATGGCCATTACGAGTTCTTGGTGTTACCGTTCGGACTAACGAACGCTCCTGCCTTCTTTATGGACTTGATGAACAGAGTCCTTAAGCCCTTCCTAGATAAATTTGTAGTGGTGTTCATCGATGATATCTTGGTATACTCCAAGACCAGGGAAGAGCATGCGAACCACTTGCGGATGGTGCTGAAAACCCTAGAGGAGCACGAGTTATATGCCAAACTTAAAAAGTGCGAGTTCTGGTTAGAAAGGGTGCAATTTCTGGGACACATAGTGACCAAAGATGGCATCTCGGTGGACCCGGAAAAGGTAGAGGCCATTGTAAACTGGCCAAGACCAACGAACGTCTCCGAAGTGCGAAGCTTCTTAGGTATAGCGGGTTACTATCGAAGGTTTGTAGAAGGATTTTCAAAACTAGCCTTACCTATTACCCAACTACTTCGGAAGACCACTAAATTTGAATGGATCCCGGAGTGTGAAGATAGTTTTCAGGAGCTAAAGAAACGTTTGGTATCTGCACCAATATTGGCTATACCCGAAGGCAATGAAGGATTTGTAATCTACAGTGATGCGTCCAAGAAGGGACTAGGTTGTGTATTAATGCAGAAAGACAGAGTTATTGCTTATGCCTCTCGCCAATTGAAGCCCTATGAAGAGAATTATCCAACACATGACCTAGAATTGGCCGCGGTGGTATTTGCCTTAAAAATCTGGAGACATTATCTCTATGGAGTAAGGTGTGAAGTATACACTGACCACAAGAGCTTGAAATACATCTTTACTCAAAAAGAGTTAAACATGAGACAAAGAAGATGGCTAGAACTCCTTAAGGATTATGATATGGAGATCAAATATCATCCTGGAAAGGCAAACGTGGTGGCTGACGCACTAAGTAGAAAATCCATGGGGTCTGTAGCCTGTCTACTTACACAAGAAAAGAGACTCCTAAGGGAGCTCGACGTGCTACAAATAGAGGTAGTACTGCGAGGAAATCAAGGCTACTTGAGAGCACTTCAAATCTCTTCGCCATTGATCGAAACGATCAAACAACAGCAGAAGGATGACCCTGAACTTATGAGGACAAAGAAAGGCATGGAAGAAGGAAAGAATAAGGAATTCTCCATCCGAAATGAGGTACTTTGGTATGGGAATAGACTGTGTGTACCGAACATAACAGCTCTCAAGGAGGAATTGTTAAAGGAGGCGCACAATTCCACACTTGTTGTACACCCTGGGAGTACGAAGATGTACCATGACTTGAAGACCCATTACTGGTGGAATGGCATGAAAAGGGATATCGCAGAGTACGTGGCTCGATGCCTTACGTGCCAACGGGTGAAAACCGAGCATCAGAAACCTGGAGGTTTACTGGAACCCTTGCCAATTCCTGAGTGGAAATGGGAACACATCACCATGGATTTCATGATTGGAATGCCAAAAACCATCAAACAACACGACGGTGTGTGGGTTATAGTTGACAGATTGACCAAGGCTGCACACTTCTTGCCCATCAAGGCCACTTTCACCTCTGAGCAACTAGCTAACCTATACATTAAGGAGATAGTTAGACTGCATGGTGTGCCACTCAGTATTGTGTCAGATCGCGATACCAAGTTTGCATCTCGCTTCTGGCATGGGTTTCAAAGAGCAATGGGTACAAAATTACGATTAAGTACGACCTTCCATCCTCAGACGGACGGTCAATCCGAAAGAACTATTCAAACTCTGGAGGATATGTTGAGAGCCTGTGCCCTCGATTCTGCTGGAACTTGGGATCATAACCTGCCTCTGGTTGAATTTGCGTACAATAATAGTCATCATGCCAGTATAGGCATGGCTCCTTTCGAGGCATTATATGGTAGGCGTTGCAGAACTCCAATTTGTTGGAATGAAGTAGGGGAAAGGGAACCGTCCAAAGTTGACCTAATCGATCAAACGATCGAAACAATTAGGACAATCCGCAAGAGGTTACAAGCTGCACAAAGTAGACAAAAGAGCTACGCGGACAATAGGAGAAGGCCATTAGAATTCGAAGTTGGAGACCATGTGTTACTCAGAGTATCTCCACTTAAAGGAAGCATAAGGTTTGGACAAAAAGGAAAACTCAGCCCAAGATTCATCGGGCCATTCGAAATTTTGCAGAAAGTAGGATCGGTTGCATACCGATTGGCCTTACCGCCCTCATTGCAAGGCATCCACGATGTATTTCACGTATCCAATCTTCGGAAATATGTCTCGGATCCGGATCATGTCATTCTATATGAGCCCTTACAAGTCAAAGAAAGTCTTACTTACGTGGAAGAGCCCGTTCGGATTTTGGAAAGGACAGAAAGGAAGCTCAGAAATAGGAGCATTCCCTATGTAAAGGTGTTATGGAAACATCATAAGGTGGCAGAAGCAACTTGGGAATTGGAAAGCGAAATGCGTGAAAAATATCCCGCATTATTCTCATCAGGTGAGCAAATTTCGAGGACGAAATTCTTTTAAGGGGGGAAGAGTGTAAGGGCCACGCTTTCATTCTACTGCTGACTAACTGCTTCGTTGCTAAATTTACCGGTTGCATTTGAGTTATAGCTCGGCTAAAATATTAAACCGACTATGTGAGTTTTAACGGATAATTTCATTAAAAAGAACGATTATTTGATTAATGTTATCCTCGACGTTACTTATTTATAAAATTATTGAAGCAACGCTAAATCGAGTTTTTAAAATCGTTTTTCGTTTTACTTAGTTGAATCCCAAAGTTTAAACTGAAATGTTAATTGCGGGTCGTTTCGATTCAGATTTAGCCTAGTCTTTAGCAGGTACGGGATCGGGATTCAGTTGAATGATGTTATTGAGTCAAAAAAAAGGGGGAAAACCCGACCCCTCCTCCCTTCTCTCTCTCGCAGCTCGCTCTTCCTCTCTCTCTCTCTGCCACGCTCTCTCTCTCTCCCTCGCTCTCGCCGGTCACCGGTCGCCGCCTGGTGACACCACCGGCCTTCACGTGTCGCCGGCGAGAGGAGGAACCGCCTGGTCCCCTCAACCACGCGTCCCAGCCACCCAATCCTCCAACGAATCTCGTCCACTTCGCACGGCCATTTACCCACGCGTCTCCTTCGCCAGAACCGGCCGCCCAGTTGCCGTTAACCGGCGGCCCGCCTTCCTTTCAGCCTCCCCTATAAATTCGAACGAATTCAAGCCTCAATCAGTCACAAGTGACACCAAATCGTGGGCTAGGGCTTGGATTCGCTACTGTCGGGGCTTGGGTTCGAGTCTAGCAGCGTGGAATCTTGGTGGTTTACTGTTCAGAGCCGAAATTAAGCTAATTCGAGTGAGTATTCTTGCTCTCCTAAACTGATATTATGATTCAAGAATGTTTAGCCTGGAGGTTATTGCATGTCAGTGTAGTTTAGGCTAATTCCATGGGATGTGTATTGAGGATAAATGCATGTTATGTTAGGTTGAATTTACACTCAAATTATGTGAATATGTATACTGACAGATTACACCTTATACATGCGCCTATCCCTTGCTGTTTTTCATGCCTGTCTGACATAGTTTTAGCCTAAATTGTATGTATAAAACTGTTAGAATGCAATGGGAAATTGCTGAGTTTTATGCCTGTCATGCATGCCTAAAAACAGTTGAAACTAAGGTGGAATTATGCATGCTGAAGCTGTCCGAAGAGTGCCTTAAATTAGACGATTTTCAGGCCTAAAACGATGGTGTTTAACTAAGTTAATTTATGCCGAAAAAGCATTTCCGAATTAACATGTTAGCATTTGAAGCGATGTTTGTTTAATTGAGTTAATTCATGCATGCAACCTTCGAGTGCCTGAAATTAGAAATCAAAGTGAGTTTCATGCCTTTAGTGTTGATTCGAATAAATGTAATTACTAAGTTTATCATTCGAAATGAATTACATGCTTTTAGCGTTAATTCGAATGCCTGTAACCGCTAAATGTTTGAGATTTTACCTCGAAGTGAATTAAATACCTTTAGCCTCGAATCGAATCAAACTAATTATCTCACGCATGTGACTTTAATTCGACGAACCATGTATGTTAGGCAATAATGCGATTTCATATAGTTAAATCATACCAAGAAAAGGGGTTAGTTGAAACGAATCATGAAAGTTTAGATTTAACGTATACATGTATAACCATATGAATGCTTTCTCTAGATTGTATATATATATATATATATATATATATATATATATCTATATATATATTCGATATATATATATATATATATATATATATATATATATATATATATATATATATATATATATATATATATATATATATATATATATATATATATATATATATATATATATATATATATATATATATATATATATATATATATATATATATATATATATATATATATATATATATATATATTATATATATACATATATATATATATATATATATATATATATATATATATATATATATATACATACATGTGTGGTTGGATGTATTCGTTGGTTGCAGCACTCGATTGATCGTTAACGCTTAAAGTGGTAAGTTCAGCAACGGTAAGCACGTAAGCTATGCATTACCTTTCAGTATCTCGCATTGACTAGGTTGCTAGATTATGAAATTAAAACCGAGATGGTAGTTGGATGGTTCGAGGAAGAACTATGAGTGGTTCGAGGTCTTTGTGGTACGGTGCTTGTGAGGAGGGAGTTCGGGTTATGAAATTACCGCAATCGTGTGGATTGCGAGGCCATGTGTGGCTCATTGTGTTGAAATGATTACGAAGTGTTTAAATGTGATATGTGTGTTTCCCTTTCCTTGTATATTTAAAATGTAACATGTGTATGGAAGGGGGATGTTTTGACTAATGACTTTTCATGTGTTTTAAATGAACAATAGCCATGTCTAGTAACGAGCTATGGCCTATTTTAGCTATTCAAATAGTATTTGGGAGGAATCCCTAAAACGTTTTAACAAAAGGGAGATGGGAATTATACGTTGAATGATTTCGTTGTTTGAAACGGAAAACTACTAGCCGTTATAGCCGATACGCTTTGAGTGGCTAAGATAATGTGCTGCGGACAATATGATATGATGTAATGTTTTCCTGGGGGATAAATCCGGATAAACCCTAGAGGCCCTGATGAGGGCTAATGTAATGGTCCGATATGTTATATGTAGCCATCCCGGGAGTAAGAGCTTAAGCATGAGCGTTAGGTCTCACTATGGGGTCGAGAATAGTTCTCACCCAATCAGCACCCTGTAATGATCTTAGGCCACAAGTATTTTCCTTATGAATGAAAAATGTAGTTGGCAATTGCCATCTTAAATGCTTTATGAAAAGAAAGGTTGAAGGTCGACTAATAGTCGATTGAAAGAAAGATGAGCAGTCGTAATACGACTAATGTGAATGAAAATGCTTTGTTTTATGTGATCTCAAGTAATGTATGGTCAAGTTCTCATGTTTGCTCCAGATATTTACGTTTGCATCAAGTCATTATGTTGCGTTAAGTAACTATACTTAGAAAGTGCATGTTGGACGAATGAATATTAATGCATCTCACAATCACGTCCTATGATGCCCATCAAGTAGTAAATCCTTAACATGCCAACGTTCCTCGCATGAAGAACACTTTATGTTAATAATATGGTCAAGTGCCCCTAATGTGTATCACATAGCTCAACGTAACTTGAATACCACGTGCATATTAACAAATGCATACTAAAGGTTATAGAACTTGGAAAAGGTTTACTTTAGGAAGTGGAGGGGGCACTCATTGAGCACATAGTGACTCACTCCATTTCCTTTCCCCTTTTCCCCCTTCCCAGGTAATGAATGAAAGATTATACTTGCTGCTTGCTTACGGACATCCAGTCTTCCAGAAAGTGTTCTTATGTTGCTGCTGCTTGCTGAAGCTACCATGTCCTTCTTTTGTTAGATGTAATGTAAAGAGTAAACATGTAGTTGGCTCTGGACTAGCTGCGAACCATGTAACTAACTGTATGACTGTTGTAAGGGCATAAGCCTTAATTCCGGGGGGGTGTGTCCCGTGAAGGACTTTTACTTTTGTAAATTAACTAGTATAATGTCTCCAGGTACCCCTCGGCTAGTGCCAAAATTTTGAAAATGTCGCAGTTTTAGGCGGAACTCTTGCAGTTTCGCTCCAGGAATTCCTTAGCCAACCTAAGGTTAGATGATCATATGAGAAGATCTTCAGCTACGACAGCCTTAGGGGCCTCCCTCGGGGGATCCTGGCGGTGTGACATCCCCGGAAGGTAGTCGGGGGTGTTACAATCCACTTGTTCATTATATTACATGGTCTTATTCATTTTAATTAATTACTATTATCCATTACAAACACACTATATGTGGTCTTCCCAATTCTGAGAAGCGAACACTTCTTTCTCATTGTATTTCAACTTGCTAATAAGACAGTGAATATCATGGACACTCTTACTTTGCCAGAAAAACCAATTACAAGATATGGTGATTGTGATACACTACTAGTATTTACGTCTTCGTAAACACATACTTCAAATACATTTATATAAACTTAGAAGCTAACATAAATCACTTTTACCAAATTTTAAAATGCTTCTTCTCAAAGTATCTAATCCAATGCGGTAGTCCAAGAGCAGAAGAAGTTAAAGATTTTCGAACAGTTAATGTCAAAACTAATTATTAGGATATTATAAATATTCATGATTGTGGAATCTATACTATACACCACATGGAGACATATTACGGTGATTTACAATCATGGGATGACGGGTTTCAAAAAGAAAAGGTACTTATATTTTAAATTATATCCAAAAATAATTTTAGTAACATTTTGTTTGGCATATTACTTATTTTAACATCTAATTAATTTTCAGGAAGTTTTTTTAAGAACACTAAGAGCAAAGTATGTTACCTGAATTTTACTTGATCCATACAACCTGTTGCGAGACAATACACTACGTATGGCTAAGTTCGAGGCAAGGGCAAGGCAACAACAACAGCTACATTAGAAAATGGCATTAGAGAGTTTCTTTTAATTTTTCACATTACTATAAAATTGAAAACTTCTTCATATATGAATTTGTTCATTGACCAAATAAATATTGTTCATTGAAATATATGATTTTGTTCATTTACCTAATCATATGTTTGTAATCTTATGTGATGTTGTTTATTGACCCATAAGTATGGGGTTTTGTTACCAAACAACCTTAACCCCTTAAATCCTAAACCTTAAAAACCTAAAAATGTACATCCATAAACCCTAAACCCCTAACCTAAACCCTAAACCCTAAACCCTAAACCTTAACTGAAAAACTCTAAACTCTAAACCCTAAACCCCTAAAACAGTAAGTAATATTTACAATAAAAAATAATCCTTGTTCAGTGACCATTATATTATTGTTCACTATATCATAAAATATTCTTCATTATATTTCACAAACCCGAAACCCTAATCCCTAAACCCTGAACCCTAAGCCCTAAACCCTAAACCATAAATCCTAACTCCAAATTCGTAAACACTAAACCCTAAATCCTAACCGTAAACCATACACCATAAATCTTAAACCTTGACTAAATCCTAAACCTTAAAAATTCATGGCTATAACCCTAAACACCACCCCCTAAACACTAAACCATACTATGTCATCCACCATTTTAGTATTGTTCACTTTCTAATTAGATGTTGTTCATTGACAAATACGTTACCAAAACACATAAACCCTTCCATTATAAATCGAGTCATATACTACGACGTATATTTTCCAAGATATACTAATATTTCTAACAATATAATTCACCCAAAAAAAAACTATCAATAATATACATCAATTACATATGTAAACCATACACTGTTTACCAAACATATCAAATATGATCTAGTCTAGGAAGAACTTTATTACAACCAAAGTATGACTAATATTTATCAACCAATTATGCTTGTTCATTATTACAAGATTGGTTAAATGCTTCATTTATTGGCATTTGACCAATAAATAATTGAAACATTATTGGTGTCAAACCTTCCGCTGTTCTTGGATCAAAATAAGCGGCAACTGCACTCTATAACATAGAAGAAATTTTAAAAGATAAGATATGTATACATAAAACAATAACAAGCAAATGTCAATATGACCACATAATTAGATGAACTCACTTGACAAAGACTTTGATCATTTAGATCAGAATTGGACAACAAATTGAATATAGGCGAAACATTGCCTTGAGAACTTGATCCACCGTAAGGTATATTCATACACAAAGGAGCACCATTCTGAAATAAAGCTAAAAAAGCCACAATGACATATCAATCTATGACATCGTTCATAAGTAAGGTAATTATTGTTCAAAACCAATCATAGAATATTTCATTACGAACCTGAGGTAACAGACCACCCTTTGAATCTTTAGTTAACAACTCTCTTGATACATAAAAAGGCATATTCATAAGGAATGGAGCGAAATTCTGCAACATACTCTAAGAAGTGAACAATGTAAATAAATCCACAACATAGATCAATTTAAGAAAAAATATACTTAGAATCATTCATTATCAACCTGAGTCAAAAGAACACCCCGTAGATCTTTAGCTAAGGTCTCTCTTGATCCATAATAAGGTATATTCATAGGGAATGAAGCCAAATTATGCAACAAGCTCTAAAGTTCGAACAATATCACAACCTAGAATAAATTAAAAACAAATATAATAATTATACAATTCTTTTATCAACCTGTACCAAAACGGCATTTGCATTTTGTGGTTTAACCTTTTGGATCTTTGAACTTCCAAATTAATCAGCTATCACAATTAACAATATAAACATAAATCACTCATGGGAATCTGTTAAAATATAATAACCTATTCTATAAAGTCTATAATAGAAATGTTTTCTAAGAAACATAATTATTCATTGTGCATGATTAAAGTTATCATACCTTGGATAATTCCTGAACACTTGTGATATTTTCTGGCATAACCTCATTTCTTCATTTCCAAATTAGTTGCCTACAAATAGTGATATTACCAGAAAGAAAAATTACTTATCATAAACTATTCACAACATAGTAATTAATTGGTCAAATTTTGTATTGGCAATTGTTTATTAAATAATAAAATTCTTCAAAGTAGATAATGATACTTGTCATACCTTGGGTAATCTCTCTTCAACTGTGACACTATGTGCCGACAACTTCTTCTTTTTTCTTGCTTTTGCTTGATTACACTTTTTCTCACTAGCACTCTTCAATCTCTTAGGTCGTTGACCTTTCTCTCGAGATTGAAGATGGTTTGAAACACTCTTTGCCAAACTCAAACCATCTCGTTACACATCATCATCTACATAAACTGACCCTACTTCTAGTTCAATTAACGCCTTCAGCTTACTAAAGTACTCATCACAAAGGAGTCTTGCCTCCCTATTCATTTGGCTAGCAGTGAGCAGTGCATTCATTTTTCTGCCCACTTGCATTCTCCATACAGAAGAGCACATCACAGTGCTTTTCATACCATCTTCAACAATAAGTTCATTGCTTTGGCTTTCTTTAATGCCTTTGCTCCATCTCGTCACAACATCCCTATCTGGTAATTTTTAAACAAAACAAGTATACATAATCGCAAACAATGTCTACATAAAATCCAACCTTAGTGAACTTTTGGCAAGTGCAATCAATGAAGCCTTTCTCTATGTTCAAAACAACAACATGCTCAAAAGTATATCCATCTAATCCTTAACCCCAAGATTCTTGCAAACAACTTACATCGGATACACGCAACACCCTACCAGATGTATCTCATTGTACCTCACGTTGATCATACAAGGCCCCTTTAACGAACTCTTTCTCAAACAATCGATAACCTTCAATAGTGTAAATAGACCTAGCATGTTTCAACGAACGTATTGACGGAAAGGCCATCTCCACATTACCTTTGGAACATTTGTGATTTTCTCCATTTTCCTTTTCCCTCCACTCTGACACAACACTGTAGAATATGTTGTAGAAGTCACAGAAGTTAGCAGTTGCATGCAATCATCTTTTTATTGAGTTATTTGTGCTCACTCCTTTGTGAAGACAATACCCCTCCTGAAAAGTCCTTCTTCGAAAAAGTAAGGCACCACTTTTCCCTTAATGAATAAAGATTGTTAAGCCAGTGATTGCCACCACAATCATATATTGCCACCATCCTAAAAAATTGTCCGATAAATAATTATTAAAAACATAAAAAATATCAACACAAATACAACACCATAAGTTCTAATGAACACCATATTTGAACAATGTGAACAATACAAATGAACATCATCACATGAACCAATGAATTGTAATAAGTCACTAAATAATAACAAAGTACAAAGTCATTATTAAAATACCAAATAAACAACAATCTAAGTTTCCGTGAACAAAACATAATCAAACCTAATGAACAAATATCAAAAAAATAGAACGGGAAAAATAAAAAATGTTCAAGCAAATGCAAGTGGTAAAACAATAATAAAATCAGTTACCTTTTTCAAAAATGATCAAACTCAGGCTTCACATTACAATCCATCAAAACTAAACTTTGTAAACCCTTTCTTCGCTCTTAGTGCTCCAATATGCTTTCTTAAATTTTTAATGATAGAAAACAACAAAGTCTGTGTTGAACACCAGGAAAAACTGAAACTATCAAGGCAGCCATAGAAAACGCCTGATCAGTCATAATGGTGCGTGGGAATTTACCACTCATAGATTTCAGAAAAGTCCGAAACAGTGATCCAAAAGACTCAACTCTCTCATTCATAATAAAACCAGAACCAAACATGACATTTCTGGAATGATGGTTTATGCCAACAAAAGGAGCACAAACCATGTCATACTTATTTATATGATAAGTTGTGTCAAAATATACCAGGTCATCAAATAGCTTATAATCCTCTAACATCTACTTGTCACGCCAAAAAAAACTAACCAAGCAACACTTTACATCAACCTTAAAATCATAATAAAAATCGTTATCATTCTTGAATCATTTCTTGAACATCTCAATCAGTGAATTTGCATCGCTTCCATCAAATGACTTCTTATCGTTTTCCTCAAGCCTATTATACAAATCCTTTAACTAAAAACCCAAATAAGGAGCTCCACCAGCTTGTTTTATCAAGACATGGAATGCATCAGCCACTTGGACTCCTGCATCCCTAAGCTCTGTCACAAACAAAAGGTCTTCAATTGAGACTTTCCGATGAGAAGGCAAAAGATGCCGCTCATTAGCACTACACAACGGATGGTTGTGCCCTCGCTACATGCTTAGTGACAACCCATTTTCCATCTAAGTCAATATTACATTGGATCATTGCTTTGCACCTGGTCCTAACATCAATATTTGTATACTTCTTACATTGTTGGCCTTTATTTTCTTTCCAACCTCCGTTCCAACAACAAAACTAATGCATTGACAAATCTTGAGTTCGAGCTCTCCTACAAATCTTATAATAACTAACACTAAATTCGACCTTAAATGCATAATCATTGTAAATCTCAAATGCTTCATCTTGAGAGTATGCAATCAATTCAACTAAATCAACTATCAAAGGATCCAAAGTAATAATATCTTGTCCATAAGAAATACTATTTGCAAAATGAACAACATGAATAAATAAATTAACAAGCTCAGAACCATAAATGAACGACATCTAACAAATACATGAACAACTATAAACATAATTTATATACATAAAAACAACAAAATCATAAAAATAAATGAACAACATCACACGAACAAGTAAACATCTGTATTAACAAATGCAAAATAAGAAACTATATTAAAATAAATCTAATAATGAACAACATCACAATTTAAAATGAACAACATATTCTCAACCTCAATCAATAGAATTCCAACAAAATAACAATGAAACATAACCTGATAAAATTCTGTCATCGTCACCATTTCCATTACCCTCCAAGAATGCTTATCAAAGTTAAAATAGTTAATTAAGAGATAAATATGAACTAAATGAAGTGCATTTAACAGTAGGTGAAATAAAATTAATAATAAAACTTACGAATCAAATCTCTTCCAACTTTTGCGACTACATTCCCTGTCATTCTCGAGTATAAGTGAATTTCAATTTTGTCAAACACTAACACGACGAGAGAGATGATGAAAAAATCAATCAATTTACAAATGGAAAGTAACTGAAAAGACACTTCCTACCATAAAAAAATAAAAATAAAAAATGATTTTTTAAAAAAGTGATCACCGTTTAAAAAAAAAAAAAAGAAAAGGGAACGTGGGATTAGTTAGCCAAAAAAGAGAACCTTAATTGATTAAAAGACTACAACTAATAAGTTGTTAAAAAAGAAAACCATAATTATCCAAAAAAAAGAAAAGTTACAAAATGGGACTTCAACTCCATAACTGCCTAAGGAACAAGGAACGTGGGCTGTTTCATCTTTTTTTTTAATGATGTATTTTCTTTAATTTTTTATTGACATGACATTTACCTAATTTTTCTGATGACATGGATGCTGGCATTGCACAAGGGAGCATGAGCTCCTGGGTGCATATAAGAATTTGCAATGATTCATACTAAACTAGATTGAATGAATATTGATATGGGCAATTGTAGTCCACTTTCAAAAGTTTATATTATGTTGATTTTTTACTTTGTTGTTTTTACACTCGATATAACACATAATAATTCTATCAAAAAAAAAACCAAATAATAAGATTTTCTAATTGAATCAAAAATTTAGAAACCACTAGTTTATTAATTCATAGTAGGACAAATATTTTTTTTCTAAAAATAAACAAAATAAATTGTGGAAGATTTTGATAGTTATCTAGCTGAGGAGATTTGTCCATTTTTCAGTACAGTTGGAAAAGGATTGATGGAAAAGGATTTTTGTGGCCAATCTTTCAGCTTGAACGGTAATAACTTAGAATAAAATTTCCCAAACCTAAAATTTACTTTTCCTTCTTTTGTTTCCTCCTTATGGTGAAATAATAATCAATTAGTCTTAAGCATCCATGTGATGCAAATTCTACATTTGTAAATTGTCCTAAAAAATTCTCTGACTTTTGTAGCGGTCATTGCCAAATGATGGGGGTCTAATCATCATGGTTATTTTAACATAAGATGCGGCTTTCATTGTATATTGGAGTGCACTTAGCTTTGTGAAGGGAACTATCTTTCAAAATGGTGTTTAAGATTAGGGGCGGTTCCGGGTATCCTTCCAACAAAATTGGGAACCAGAACCGGCCAAATAGGTTCCAAACTTTTGGGAACCGGAACCTCGGGTCCTAGTTCCTATTTCAGGGTACCCACCGCGTCTAATGTTCAAATTTTATGACCTAATAAATTAAATTTTCTTACTTATTTGGAGGGGAGAGGGGATATTTGATATTTTCAAACCTTCATCTTCTACCTTTACATAAAAACGAAAATTAATTTATTAAGTTTGTATTTTTTTACCATAGTTACTTGAAAATTATTATGAATCATCCTTCAATTATTAGCAGAGAATTAACTGATATTGCGTTAAATTCGCTATTTGAAGAATCGATTTTTGTAAGAAAAAAATCAAATAGAAAAAGAATAGAGAAACGAAAGAAAAGTAGTAAAAAATAAAAAAAATTATTCATTTACAGCTCTCTAAACAGATTCCAGGTTCCAATTTCGGATAATTTTTTTAAACCGGAATCGGAACCGATTAGATCGGTTCCTTTTTTAGGAACCGACACTGAAACTGTTTGACTGGTTCGGAACACGTTCTAGGGTGCCCGAGGACCTTGCTTCCCCCTATTTAAGATAGTTGTGTACAATACATTGACAATTTTTGACTTTGTTGCTACATGTTCAAATTATTACTATCACAAATTGGGAAGCATACTAATTACGTATTACTTTGACGTATATAAATGACTTTGAGCCCAAGTCTAACAAAAATAGACTTTTTAAGTTCAATGACAATATGCCACATTTGACCGCCCCACACTTATTTAGGCTACACTTCTGATGACGGATTTGGCTTCGAAACTAGCTGACAAAATTTATTACACAAATCGTAAATTGTGCCTTAGGAATTACTATTATGTTTGGTTTTTGCAACTTAACAACAAACCCTTGTCAGCTAATAGAAGACAAAACTTTGTTGGAAACATGTGTTGGTGGGAGATTTACGTTCACGCAAATTACTTTTTCCCAAGTATATTTTGAGAAACTTCCATACAAATTATGACCAAACAGATGGTTAAAAGATATCCTTTTGAGCCTTTAAAACTTGAGTTGAATGATTGACAATCGCTTACAAGATTGCAGAGATACATTCTTTGTCTGAATAAAATCATGCTATTGCGAAAACCTAGTACTTCACCATTACAAGGATTAATTTTCTATACAAATTTAACAATACCGTTTGAATAATGTTTTGTCGATCTTCAGTCCGCAAGGATGACAGATTTGGGTATTAAACATCAATATCTGCATAAAAATAGACAACCAGTAAGGCTAAATTAATGTCTAATATGAAACTGAAGAAACAAAATTAGAGATGCCAAAACTAAGAAGCCATCTGTAAATACAAATTTCGCATCTAAAATAAATTAGACACGAAATTTGTGTTTACAAATCTTTGGCACGCTCGGTGGGACTCTTCGCCTCTCATATCTTTCTCCAAAGTACAAACTCTACACTCTTTCGAAGACAATATGGCCCCCAAGAGCGTTACCCCTCGATCTTCAAGGAAAGCTATTTGATCCACATCTAAGGGATCAACAACTACCAGTGCTGCATCTGGCGGTGTCATGATCAGAAGTATGACAAAAGCTGCTGCAGCAATTACCATAGAGCAATCAATTGTGATTGTACCATTGCAGTCACGCAAGATCCAAAACCTCAGCTTTAAGGTGTCTGATGGAGCCAACTAGACCACTTCAAATGCTTTGAAGCAAAAATCTATTGCTGGCTTTATCATGCTGCAAAGAATTCCGCGTGGGATGGATGAACTCTAGACCCACACCAACCCTGCTTTATAACCCGTTAATTTTGAAGATGAAGGTTATTCGAGCAACGATTCCTCTTTGGCATCCTCAAAGGGATCACTTTTCTTGAATGCTGAAGTTGAATCCTCCCACACTGTCATCATATCAGTTATGGTGATAGAGGTGGCTAACCTCAAAGAACAACTAGCAAGCATGAAGGCTACCTTGCATATGCTCTCCAAGGAGTGTGTGGAAAAGGACGCCCAAATCAAGTGTCAAAACTACCAGATTGCTGAGCTAATGAAGAAGCTGGAAAAGAAGTACTTTGAAGCTTCCAACAAAGTTTTAGGCGTTGAAGATTCTGATAAAGAGTCTAATCATAGTGAAGAATCTGATGATGAATGTAGGACAAACAAGGATCGCTCTTTTTGCTTGATGTCTGTTGAGCAAATTCAAAACTTAATAGCAAATGCAGTCAAAGCTCAGTTGGTAGGAGGGTCTCACAATATGCACTTGTATACAAAATCTTATACAAAGAGAATTGATGCTGTTCGCATGACCCATGGCTATCAACCCCCTAAATTCAACTAGTTTGACGACAAGGGCAATCCTAAATAGCATATCACCCACTTCATTGAGACGTATAGCAATGCTAGCACAGAGAGAGACCGATTGGTGAAGCAATCTGACTGGCACATAGACTTAGAGCTAGAGTCCATTGAGAGCTGCGAACAAATGGAGCAAGAGTTCTTGAATAGGTTCTATAGTATTCAGCGCATGTTAGCATGACAAAGCTAACAAATATTAGACAATGGAAGGACGAGTCAATTCTCAATTACGTCAATTATTGGAGGTCTCTTAGTCTGGAGTGCAAGGACCATCTATCAAAAGCTTCAGCTGTTGAAATGTGTGCTCAAGGCATGAAGTGAGATTTACTCTATGTCTTGCAGATGAGTAAGCCAAGACCTTCCAAGAACTGGCGACGAAAGCTCATGATATGGAGATGACAATCGCAAGTCGTCGTGGCAAGTTTTCTTCCTCGTTTGATTTCAGAAAGGACAAGGGTGACTTTAAGAAAAATCCTAAGGCCTCAAAGTCTTCAAACAAAGACTCCATAGTTGTTTTAACTAAGGAGCCAGTTCGAATCTCTGGAAAGCCAAAGTATAAAAATAAGAAAGGTGGGTTCTCCAAGGATACTGGAAAGAACCTCCTACATTGAAGCAACTGCAGGAGAAGAAATATTCATTCCCTGACTCAGACTTGTCAGGAATGCTTGACGATCTCCTTGAAAAGGAGTTATTGAACTTTTAGAGTCTAAACGGCCCGAAGAAGCTGGAAGAGTTACCGACCCAAAATATTGTCAGTATTACAAGGTGATCAGTCACCCTCTTGAGAAATGTATTACATTCAAGGAGCACATTATGCAACTTGTTAGGGTTGGGAAGATAATATTAGATTTGAATGATACTATTGAGACAAATCATATTTCCACCCAACTGGAGTGTTCTTCATCACCCTAGCAGTAAAAACATACTCGACCTCATGGTAGAGTAAACACTGAATTGATTTTCTTCTAAGGAGAGAAATTAATTATAATTCAATTTGAAAGTTTGGAATATGTGGTAGTTCCAATTGAATCCCAAGGACATTTGATAGAGACCGGTCTTTTTGTGATGTCTCTGACAAAGATGATGATGATGATGAGAGATGGACTCTTATCACTCGGCGGAGGCCAGGGAAGCAAAATCAAATTCAATCACCACCTCTTCGCTGTAGAAAGAGACAAGATAGGAAGAAGAGCCCTCGTCATTCAAAAGGGAAGAAAAAGTCCAAGAACATCAAAAGACATAAAATTCTGCCTATTGACCTACTCGAGCAGGAGCCGCTTGTTCCTGTCACGCCTGAAGAGTTCTTCTCAATAGGTTTCTTTGAAAAAGTCATGGTCAACATGACCTCATGCTCTAAGCTTGAAGAAGAGGAAGACAGGGGGGTGACAAACAAGAGAACTCTACAAGAGTAGCTGAGAAGACCTTGGCTGTTCTGGAGGCTTTACCGACTCACATGGGCTAGAGACAAATCTTTTGTTTGCCTGACGAGATGTGCTGACATGTTGTTGCTACCTTACAACACCCAAAACTTTACGCTGACAAAGTCAAGGACTTGAGAAGATTGACAGAAATCCTTGTTCAATGTGCCTCTTCTAACACCGCAGTCACTTTCACCGACAATGACTTATTGTTGGTATCAAACCCTCACAATTATCCTTTATTTATGACTGGCTACATCAGGGAGCAGAAAGTTAAGCGCATCCTCGCAGATGGAGGGTCAGCCGTCAACATCATGCCCAAGTCTACGATGAATGACCTAGGCATTATAGTGGAAGAACTTTCTAAGAGTCAAACGATGATCCAAGAGTTAAACCTTGAGGGCCAGCGTGCAATCGACATGATCTGTGTTGAACTGATGATAGGAGACTTGTTAACATTCTCAATCTTCTATGTAATCAATACTAAGACTTCCTATACGTTATTACTCGGGTCACCATGGCTTCATAAACATGGGATTGTGGCTTTTCCTTTACACCAATGCCTTAAGTACTACTGAGATAGAGGGAAAAAAATAAGTAGGAATGTCAAGCCATTCACTAAAGCTGAGTCTCACTTCGCAAATGCAAGGTTCTTCGAAAAAGATGCTGCACCCAAGGAAACCATATCATCAACCATCTCTTCTACAGGAAAAGGTGGTGCAAAGAGTTCTCTTTAAGCAATAAAAGATGATACTCCTAAGCAATAACATGAGAAGGAAGCAAGTAAGTAGGGAAACACAACTTCTCCTATTGAACAAGATGCAAACCAGTGTCTACTTCAATGGGCTTAATATCACCAATCTTAAGGTACATAGCTAGGTATCGTCGTAAGGAAAGCGAATCACCCTTTAGCAAGTGCACAAGCAGAAGCATCGAGAACAAAGCTACTAAAAAGGACGATGAGCTAGTATAACCACCCCAAAAGGGAGTGTAAGGGTTCCAACACTTAAGATGTGGCAGGCTAAGGTGAGTAGACCCCCTCTCTCGGGGTCTGTCGTTTCTTATAAAGAAGGCGATGACTTGCCAAGTGCACGGACTAAAGAGGAATTTGATCCGAACACATACAAGCTTATGGAAAGAGCTGGTTATGACTTTCGAAACCTAGCTAACATAGGAAAGGTAGTCGAAGCCAAGCCTTATGGTCTTACTGAAACTCAGAGAAAGATCTAAGACTAGGGAGGTTCCGTAGGTGTCTCTAAAGTTACACTTAGTTTCACGCTGCCGCAGCCAGTCAAAGGATGGAAGGACAAGAAGTTGGTGACTCAGCACATCTCGACTGAAGACGTGGATGACAGTGAAGATAAAAATAATCTACCTAACACAAAGTCCTTTGTGTTTATGTAACACCCCAAAATGAACATGCTTCACTATTTGTAGTTTTTTAAATAATTATCTTGATTAGAAGTGATGATTCCAATGATCCGGGTGTTACTGTCGTATCAGAAGGACAAGACTTATGCAATTACACTAGGAATATTATAATCGAGCCGATAAACGTTCTACTCTATCCAAGATCATATATGTGTAGTTGATAGCAAACATAGGGTTCATACATCATAGAAGACAATTCACTACTATTGTTACAGCCGCAAGATAACTCAAAATACATCTCCAAGAACACAAGTGCAGTACACCATTAGTAAACCGACCAGGGTTTGTTGCTCACTTATCATCCTCAGCAGTTTTGTTAGCCTAGGGGCGATTCATTGAGTGCTTACCTAAAACAAAACATAGCAAACATTTTGCAATGTGAGTTGAAGCTCAATACATGTATTCCTGTGTTGTTAAATGATCATTGAAACATTGATTGGGTCCACTTTACAATTCATTTAATTCAAAACAAGGAATGAGATGAATGTAAAACGACATTGCTAGTTATTATCTAATAGTGAACCCCTGAGAACTTATAAGATCTGTAGATAGAAGTATATCTACCAAGCCGATCGAGGGATCTGGCCTGAGGTCACACGGGTAATTGAAGGGCGAATGTGCTAAAGTTGATAACTGATGGAGTCACTAGTTATGTGACAAATCACTAATTAAACTGATTCATTGATGTACTTACCAAAATATTATAATTTTGATAAATGCGTTCTGATTTCTAAGGATACAGGCAATGAACGTACATGAGATTTTTAATGCAATCTTAATGGATATTTATACATAAGGGGAGAAATGATAGATTAGGCCCTGGTTCTGTTCAAAATTGTCATTATACATACATGTAGTCAACAAATGAACTTATTCTCACAATTGAAAATTTTTAACAGAACTTGTTTACTAAACGGTATTCGGAATCCAATGAATAAATATAAGATAGGTTAAACTAAGATGATACAAACTATATAAATTATGGAAATGTAGTTTTAGATCAAGCTAATATAATATAATTCAAAGTAAAATAAACCATGCTAAATAATTTAGGTTATAAAGTAAAGGTGTAATACAAGCGAAGGAAAATAATTCATAACTTACACTCTCGACCTCAAATTGAGACCTAAAACCCCAATTTGGAAAGCTTAAGAAGTCCTGCAACACTTTCATTCACAGTGCGAAACTCAATTACCACAACACGACTCCTAAAACTGGGTTTAAACAAAACTGTGCACAACTTCCGCATATGCTGTGCAGTTTTAGCAAATCAGCCATAAGTTTTTCCATAGAACTCAGAATGAAGTGGTTCAAGATAAATTTGAAAGGTAACTCATTAGTGTATCTATCCACCAAAATTCGCAGTTTTTCAATTTATCAAACAGTATTAGTTTAATCGCAAAGGACCCCTATTTTGTGTATGTTCACAACCTAGTGCCCATGCTCTCAAACTTTTCTTCACATAATTTCCCTCTAAAATCACTATTTAAAATCACTAACCTATGATTTGTTCCTTATCATCACCTTACAAAGCCATGTTTCTCAAATTTACTCCATAATCATCTTCCTCTAATTTTTAATTCTTCTCTTCACAAAAACACTTAAAACACATCCATAATCTCACTTACTTGCATAAATTTACAAAATAATCTCTTTTAATCAATTGAAGAATTTTTCCATAATCCACCCTATCTCACTTACTTGCATAAATGTACAAAATAATCTCTTTTAATCAATTGAAGAATTTTTCTATAATCCACCCCTTTTTTGCAAAAATCACCTCAAGGCATTATCCTAGTTAAACAACACATCCAAATTTCATTTTCCATCCAATTATATACAATCAACATATTTGAAACTAAAAATAAACTAATCCATGCATGATCATTAAAACCCCAGTTTATAGGCGACTTGTACT
Organism: Carnegiea gigantea; assembly: GCA_029747015.1. Taxonomy (NCBI): domain Eukaryota; kingdom Viridiplantae; phylum Streptophyta; class Magnoliopsida; order Caryophyllales; family Cactaceae; genus Carnegiea; species Carnegiea gigantea. Next base: position 159,444 of record JAKOGI010000579.1, on the reverse strand, counting down.
TGCAATTGAACTCATCTAAAATCAACCTTTTCTACTAACGCTTGTGCTTCCTTAAGTTTGTCTAATAAGGTTGCTCGCTTATTTAACACATCTTCGGTAGGAGTCCAACCTTCTGATTAGGCTTTCAACTTCAGGTACTGCCCGACTTCATTTAGACATGCCTCGACAGTATTCCTTAAACCCAAATAATCTCCCCGGAAGGATGATAACGTTTCATAGATCTACTTAGCTTCTTGGCAGATGTTTATAATGTCAGCTTCTGTCTTTGGGGTGAACCTTTTCAACTATTGCTGAAAACCCTGCTTCACACTCAGGGCCAGATCACTAAACACCACAGAAGAGATTCTCCTAGGAAAGTAGGTTGAAACAGAAGGAGTAGGAGACTAACAACGGGCTGGTTGCTTCACTGGCAATGGCATTATCTCCATATAGTGATCCTCAGATGACTTAACAGTAGGCACAGTCAAGGTGGCTTCATGGTCTTTGTCACCAGATGCAGCCTTAAGTCTATCTCTAACTTCAACAGTATGTCCAGACATTAAAAGGAGGATTACGTTAGCTAAAAAAAAAAAAAAAAAGAGAGAGAGAGACAGAGAGAAAAGAAAATGGGAAAGGGGGCAGGATAACGAGATACACATCTCCCTTTTCTTTGCTCTTTGATTTCAGTGGGCTTGTCACGCGATTGGATTTGGCTTTGGAGCTAGGCAGCTTGGTTGCACTCTCTGGTTTGCTCCTTGAGCCTGACAAATTCTTTACTCCACTAATAGAGGGCCTGATATCTGAGCCTCTCAAGGCGCCACTCTTCTCCTTCCTAGGGAAGCAAGTCCTACGTCTCTGAGGCAACGTGTATGGTCCCAACGATGAACTATCGCCTCCTTCTTTTATAAGCTTAGCTAGGGATAGGGCATGCTCATTACTCTGCTGCATGGTTGGCTCATGTGCCCTCACTTTTCGAGAAGTGACAACTAGGGCAGAGGCATCATTGACAACTCTTATTCTGGCAGCTCTTCATGAATGCACAATCGCACCTCTAGGTTGTTTAGGTCCTTGAGAGAAAAGATTGCCCTGCGAAGATCGCCACCAGCTAGCATATGCCATGGCGACCAATGTGGACTTCTTATCGGGGGAAGCAGGGATTGTCATACTAGACCTTATTATATGTTCTGTCAAGTTGAACCGATAGCAGGCTATGTCTAAGTTGCCCTCCCGATCATTCATTTGTGGCTCACTTAATACATCTTGATAGAAACCAAACTGCAACCTAAATTTACAGGGGAAGTGCGGCTCAATCACAATTATTTTTCCTTGCTGCAGGGTCAAAAACCCAGAACAAAGGCAAATCAAATATGTCCTCCAACTCGGGGATAAGTATGGTAGTCAATTGAAGTCATTGATGTATCCTTCATTAGAGCATTAGAGTACATGACAGGTGGATTCTTGTATTTCAATAGCTCTCGAGCTTCTTGCGCGTCTGGTGTCCGATTCATCTTTTCGCCCGAGAACTTAACCATCTTGGGATGGCTATGCCGATGATGGGGATGATCAAAATAAGTTATGAAGTAAGTCCCTAACCATCCATAAACATAGTGAATAGGAAAAATGACTTCCAACTTATTCAGGTTTCGAGCCATAGAAATTATGTTCCCCAATAAATGCTGGCCAAGGTAGGAATCGAAGGTTTAGACATTTTCCATGCGCAAGTTTGCTTGCAGCTACGAACACAAATGGGTGAATAAGGCATACTTAGACCTGTCAAAACTGACCCGATACTTGAAACCCAAACCGAATTACCTGAATCTATACCCGACCTGACATCCGAAATAAACTCACCTGAAAGTGGACCCAAAGCCCCAATTGACCCGAATCGAACTATACCCGACCCGAAATTTTCTACAAAGTTGCTTATTTTTGCATGATAAGCGTATTGGATTAAAGATTGATTAACCCCAATCGAAGTTCACCCGACCCAAACTGAACAAAGCCAAAATGTTATTTAACCTCAAACATAACCTGACCCCTACCCGATCCAAGTGACCCATTTATTAAGTCTAGGCACACTGCTCCAGTTGGTAGCAAAAAGGAGCGCAACAACAAGAAATAAAGGCGGTAAGGTAGGTTTCTTCGATTAAAGCCTCAGGAATGTTGAGCGTCACAATAGAATCCTTCTCCCTCTTGGTTCGCATTGAGCGAGGAGCAATTAAGTCAGATGGATAGGAAGTGTTTATTGGAGCTTTAACTTGCTTTCTGTTATCACGGCTGGGACGGGGTGTGTCAAGATGTCGTCCCCTGAACCATAAGCGTATCCATTCAGAAGCAAGAAGCTGAACGATGCCATGAACATCTTGGCATAGCCCATAGAATGCAGAGAAGAGGAAGAAGCAAGTCACAGGAATGTTATTATCTCCACGTCCTACAGAAAGGAGTTCTCTAGCAGATAGAATGACTTCTTCGTAGTAAGCACCGTCAACTGAAAATCCACCTATAATTTGCAAATCCCATAAGGAAATTGACATGTCACCGCGCTCTCTGCAAAAGGTGTTGGTAGTATGGCACTATAGCTCGTAGAATGCTTTGGAAACGGTGAGACTCATTTCATAGGAGAATAAGGATGCATAAAGTCTGTCGTAGAGCCTCCATTCCATAAGTCTTTCTTTATTATAGCCAAGAATGTCTTCGAGCCATTCCCAGTAGCACGGAATGAAGAAGTTGTCAGATAAGCAATGTGAGAAATTGCTACAGGATAGTGACCCATCCATGAAGCGATGACGGAATAGTGGTGTTGTTTCTTGAGAAGGAGCTGAAGATGCAAATAATGGCAAACTGAGCTTTAGGACCGTCGAAGATGAGATGACTCCGTCTGAAGTCTGTATGTCGCATGTAGATTCTATACTCCAGCATGAACCTGCAAGGTAGCTATGAAGTAAAGAGTGTCCGGTCGGCAGGGGTGTTGGCATATCTACGCAGAGAGTCACGCCTTCTTCATTTGGATCATCTGCTTTATCCAGTATGGTAAGAGTTGGCTTCTTGGGGGTTATAGGATGTGTCTAAAAAATGCACCATAGTGGATGAAGAAAAGTAATTCAACACTAAAAAGATTAAGTGAGAGAGTCTCCTGCGAGCAATTGAACCTACGGGGAGAAACAATTCCACATCTTAAAATTCGATATCACTTTGCGATATAATTGGTGGAGTCGCGGTTAGAAAAAATCCTATTCGACACCAAAAAGATCAAGTGAGGGAGTCCCCTGTAAAGAATCAAATCTACGAGGAGAAACAATTCATCGTCTTAAAAGTTAACCTCACTTTGCGATCTAATTGATGGAGTCATGGCTAGAAGAAAACCCAGTTGACACCAAAAAGATTAAGTGAAAGAGTCTCTTGCGAACAATCAAATCTACAAGGAGAAACGATTTCTCGTCTTAAAAGTCGATCTCATTTTGCGATAAAATTGGTGGAGTCGAGGTTAGAAGGAAGAAATCTAAGTCGATCGTAGTTAAATTAAGTAAAAGAATCTCCTACGAAAAAATCGAATCTGCAGGGAAAAATGATTTCTCGTCTTAAAAGTTGTTTGTACTTCGCATTTTAATAGAGGGAGTAGTCGATTCAGCAACTTTCTGTAAAAAAAAAAAAAAAGAAGAAGAAGAAGAAGAAGAAAAAGCAGTAGTTTAACTTCTACACAAAGCTGCAAAAAATACAAAAAAAATTAAACCAATCACAAATTGGTTTGATTAAGTGAGTAATCTTACAGCATGACCGTCAAAAGAAAAGCGAAATATTAAATGCGGCTGAACAAAAAAGGGCTCTAAAAAAAGGGAAAATAAAAGAAGAATAGCATTGAAGCAAAACTGGGAAGCACGCACGAGAGGATCAGGGACAGAAGAAAGCACAAAAGATCGGCAAATTACTATGGAATGTTGGTCTCAGATCACTAAGAATCTGGGTGCGTTGGGACCAGATTGTTTTTAAAAAAAAAAAAAAACACAAAAAAAGGAGGAAGGGCTTCAGAAAAGATTGCTCTTCTTTCTCTCTCTTCCCCTAGCCATAGCCATGCCCTGTTTACTGCTGTAATTTCCCTCCAAAAAAAAAAAAAAGGAAAAGGGGAAAAGGGAAGTGAGGCAGAGAAGAGATCGAAGGGCAAATTAGGAGAAAGATTGAAGTGATGGAAATTGGGGTTTTGGTTAACAACGCTGGGTCAACTGCAAAAGGACCCATATTCTTCCATCAAAATAGTAGGCAGGACACTGATAGTATTTTGAAGGTGAATATTCAAGGTGTATGTTGGGAAAATTTTGACCAAAAAAAATCTTTTATAATTCACATGAATCCCGAGCAGGCCACATTTCCTCTCTTTCGTTCTCCATACTAAAAAAAATTTTTCAATGAACAAACAAGAAGATGAACAAGAAGAACAACACTCCTATTTCTCGTGATTGCCACCCTGGTTGTGGCAGCAATTTGGATTCTCACCTGGGTTTTCATGGTTATACTCAAGAATTTCCACCCGGATGTGGCACAAATACCCCCAAACCACACAAATTTAGCCCAAAACAATCAAAAAAAATTGCCCTATAGAGAGGAAGGAGGACTAGGTCAGAGAAGACTGATGATTAAGGTGTCATTGGTTTCAGAGATACTAGTCACCAGCTCCGAGTAGAGGGGTCAGAGGAAACAAATGCCACCCAAAATTACTAGTTTGAAGAATTCACGAAAACGGGGTGATTCAGGGGTGAATTGACAGTGGTATAGTGACATCGATTTAAACCTCCCATTTCTAGTCCAATACATATATTTATCGAGTTGTTGATAAATTTTATCAGGAGTTGTTGATATACTTTTATCTCAAATCCTCGAGCCAAGATTATCAGAAGTAGTAAAAACAAAAAAGTCAAAACAAAAAAAGGATAGGTCTTGCGTTGCTAAATCCCACCCAATTTAGGAGTGAATTTTTTAATCCAAAGTGGGAAAATAATTTATTAGTGGTGTATTGTTGTACCAATTTATATGCTAAGAGCATTGGACAGATCACTTGACCAAGATTTAATTGTCTTCTATTATGCGAATAAACACGCAAAAAGGTGAAAGCTCAACAACTTGCCGAGGCTAGCACCAAAATTTTTAAAAGAATTGCCCTTAGGCCTCAACTTATTTATTGAGCCCAGGTATCTATCAACCTTAACTGCATCCATTGGGTTCCATTGGCCTCACTTTGGTGAAGTTCAACCTGTTAAATTAGGGTCTGTAAAAAATTAAAAAAAAATCGGATGAGCCTCAAGTTACCAAATTACTTGGAAATAAAAAATACCCCTCAAATTTTCAATCACCTACATTTGCCAAGCGTTCGAGACTCAGCCATTCCAAGGAAAAAAACACTCCAAATTCGTGAATACAGCCGACTCTGGGAGGGCATTTGTAGACGGTAGTAGTAGCAGTAATAATAATAATTCGACCAATCACCAAGTGCCACGTGTCAAGTTGATTTTGATGGATCTGCTTGGTCGAAATTAAATGTGGCTAAAATTCAGTCAATTAAGAGTCGTCATGTGTTGTCAATGATGCAGAAATTAGTAATTACTATCTTTATTTAAAATGTAAGCAAATAATTATTGGGCCTAGGCCCAAAGTCTGGCTCTAACCCTAACAAGCGGAACCTATAAATAGGGATCATCCCCTCCCCCCCATTTTCCGCACTCAGCGTTACAAAATTCAGAGGCTCGAATTGTAAACAGCATCCAACTACCAAGTGAGAAGGATCAAACTTGCAAGTTTCAGAATTAGTAATCAACCACTTGCAGATCAAGAATGAGAACTATTTTAATGTTCTCCAGCTGATTTGCATCAATTGATATCAAGCAGTTATACCCTTGAATCAATTCAAGCTATTAGGAGATCGAATCAAAAGATTATTTCATTATATTTAATTCAGATATTATACCTACACATACTACATCAATACAAAGTTAAATTTGCTTCTCAATTTCTTATCTAATTGATTTTAGACGCGAAATTCGTGTTTATAAGAAGAAGATATGACTGTCCCAATGCACAATCATCAGGTCGTTCTGCCTTCTAAGGAAGACTCAGAGGAAGACATCAACGTAATATGTGTTCTTCAGACAGATGTAGAATACTAGCGTCAACCTGCAATTGACTACTTAGAGCATAAGAAACGTCCTAGTGGTACTAAGCATAACACGGAAATACAGCAGAGAGCGCCGCGCTTCATTTGTTACAACCAGAACGTTCCATCGGCGCTCTTTTCTTAGCCTTTAGTTACGATGCTAGGGTATGGAAGAAGCAAAGCTAGCAATGGAAGAAGCTCATTCATGCGTGTGTAGAGCACATTGATCAAGGCCAAGGCTACATGATCGCATTAAGAGGATGAATTACTATTGGCCCACAAAGTGCAACAATGCATAAGTTACACGAAGAGGTGTGATGCTTGTCAGATCCATGCCAACTTCATACATCAACCTCCAGAACATCTCCACCCAATGGTTGCATCTTGGCATTTTGAGACATAGGGGCTTGATGTTATTGAACCAATCATATCTAAGTTATCCGCTTGTTGCTCCTACATCCTGGCTGCCACCGATTATTTCTCCAAATGGGTAGAACCAATTCCACTGAGGGAAGTCAAAAAAGAAAATGTGGTCGAATTTATAAGGACACAAATTATTTATCGATATCGTGTGCTTAGGCACATCATCACCGATAGTGGTAAACACTTCTTCAACAACCAGATGACTAGCCTGTGCAAGAAGTTTAAGTTTGCCCAACACAAGTCTTCTATGTACAATGCCCCTACAAATGGCCTGGCAGAGGCTTTCAACAAAGCACTTTGCAACTCACTCAAACAAGTTGTCGTAAAGTCTAAACGAAATTGGCATGAAAGACTATGGGAGACTCTTTGGGCATACGGAACCACGTACAAGACGCCAACACAGTCGACCCCCTTCGCTCTAGTGTACGAAGTTGAAGTCGTGCTACCATTGGAGCTCTAAATTGCATCACTTTGCATCTGATACAAAAAGGCTTAACAGAAGACGAAAATCACAATCTTGGCTTAGCTGAACTGTAGGCCCTTGATGAACAAAGACTTCACGCACAGCAAAAGTTAGAGTGATACCAAGCTCATCTATCAAGGACGTTCAACAAGAAGGTTTGGCTGTGCTCGTTTCAGGTCGGAGACCAGGTGGTAGCAATGAGAAGGCCAATCATTGTCACTCACAAGTCTGGAAGTAAGTTCATCTCCAAGTGGGATGGTCCCTATGTGATCAAAAAAGTCTACACAAATGGATCCTACAAGATAGTTGATGCTGATGGGGTGCGCGTAGGATCCATAAATGATAAGTTCTTAAAGCACTACTATTCTTGAAATATGATATTTGTAAAGCTTCTAAGTAAGAGTCTAAACTGCTCGTTCTCTCAAGTCAAATTTCTTTATAATACTACTAGCCCGCAAGGGTCTAAATTGTGAATGGCAAAAAAAAAAAAGTGTTATGTCTTTGAACTACCTATGGCTTGAGGCTTTAGGGTGTTACATTACCTTTTGGTACGTAGGCAATTTGGGCATATCGCCCGAAATACGGTAGTAAAAAAAAAGAATAAATAAAACTTGTTGATGCTTGTTGGTTGAGGATTTTTTTTTTATCGCTACTATTACTGTGTAAACTTGGAATTAAGATATCCATCTTATTGCAACATAATCAAAGTCAATTCCAATAAAACTGTACTAAGTCCGAAAAACAACAAGTTGCATAGTGGAAAAAAAATCTAAGACAAAGCCACTTGACATAGTCTAGGCATAAGTACGCCTAAAAGTTCTTGGGTACATTTCTTTACTGCTTCAACTTGAGTTGTTTCTTCTGCAGTAACTTGCGTGGCCAACATCCAAATTAGCAACCTCTCTTTCAATAAGAGATACGCCATATTTGGCTTTCTTCAATGAAGCCTCAGTGTCTACTAGTTTGCCTTGCAACTCCAACTCATTTGCTTTTGCTCATTCAAGATCAGCCTAAAGTAACTTCCTTCACGTATGAGCTTGGGCGATAGCAGTAGTTGCCGCGTCAAACCGTGTGCTAGCCTTTTCCGCTAAAGCGCGTGCTTCCTGAAGTTTGTCTAACAAGGCTGCTCACTTGTTTAACATATCTTCGGCAGGAGTCCAATCTTCTAATTGGGCTTTCAACTTCAGGTGTTGTCCGACTTCATTCAAAACTACCTTGACAATATTCTCTAACCCCAAATAATCTGCCTAGAAGGATGATATGCTTTCATATATCTGCTGAACTTCTAGGTGGATGTTTACAGTGCCAGCTTCTGTTTTAGGGGTGAAACTTCTCAACTTTTGCTGAAAACACTGCTTCACGCTTAGGGCCAGATCACTAAGCGCACAAGAAGCAACTCTCTCAGGAAAGTAGGTTGAAAGGGAGGGAGTAGGAGACTGACAACTGTCTGCTTGCTCACTAGCGATGGCATTATCTCGGTGGAATCATCTTCAGATGACTTAGTAGCAGGACCAATCAAGGTGACCTCATTGTCATTGTCACCTAATGCAGCCTTAAGTTTATCCCTAACTTTAGCAATATGTCCCTATGCTAAAAAGAGGATTACATTAGCCAAAAAAAAAGGAAATAGCAAAAAAATGGGAAAGGGGGCAGGATAATGAGATACACCCGTCCCTTTACTTTACTCTATGATTTCAATGGGCTTATCGCACTGTTGGATTTGGCCTTGGAGCTAGGCAATTTGGTTGCACTATCTAGTGTGCTTCTTCAGCTTGGCAAATTCTTTGCTTCACCAACAATGGGTCTGATATCTACCCCTCATCAATCTTCTCCTTCCCAAGGGAGCAAGTCGTACTTCTCTAAGGAGACGTGTCTGATCCCACCGAGCATGCCAAAAATTTATAAATATAAATTTTGCACCTAAAATAAATTAAAAAAGAAATTGAGAAACAAATTTAATTTTGTATTGATATAGTATATATAGGTACAATATTTGAATTAGAATACAATGATACGATCCTCTGATTTGATCTCCTAGTAACTTGAATTAATTCGAGAGCATGACGGCGTGATCTCGATTGATGCAAATCAACTGAAGAACTCTGAAATGGTTCTTGCTCTTGATCTGCAATTGGTTAATTGTTGATTCTGAAGCTGCAAGTTTGATCCTTCTCGCTTGATAGTTGAATATTACTTGCAATCTGAACCTCTGAATTCTGCAATGCTAAGTGTGGAAAATGAGGGGGAAATGATCCCTATTTACAGGCTCCGCTTGCTAGGGTTGGAGTCGAGCATTGAGCCTACATCCAATAATTATTTCCTTATATTTTAAATAAAGAAAATAATTACTGATTTCTGCATCATTGATGACACATGACGACTTTTAATTGGCTGAATTTTAGCCACATCTAATTTTGATCAAGCGGGTCCACCAAAATCAACTTGATATATGACACTTTGTGATTGGTCTTTTTTTTTTTTTTTTTTTTTTAACCTTCTACACCATCTCATATGCAAAATGAGTTGCTGATAATGCCAACTCAGTTATCCGACAAATTCACAATGAATTATGTTGGGATAGACCTTTTGATAGTAGGTCTCCCATGTCTTGTCCGCATGGAAGAATGATCATTTATTCAACAGGACAAGGTGTCAAAATCTTGGTCGACAAAGATCCCATGAAAATTTTCCTTCGACAAAGATCCCATGAAAATTTTCCTTCTATTACATAACTCAAACAGGAGGCTTGCACATTACACCACGATTTTGAACCTAAAGAAAGATCTCAAAGTTGTCTTATTTAAAAACCTGATTATGAACATCCCTTCTCGGCCTCTCCAAAACCAGAGAGTGTTTGAATGAATCATTCTTATTGTTACTGAAAGAAAGGTGCTTTCACATCTTACTCTTAGGGTCTGTTCTTTTTCGCAATAAGATACAACTATAAATTGTAAGAAAATATAAGAAATTGTAAAAAGATGTAATGAACTGTAAGAAGATGTAATAAGCTGTACGCAGATGTAATGAGTTGTAAAAAATTGTTAAATTGTTGAGAAATTATATAGTATAATTTGTAGATATGTATGCATATTATTGGTGTTTAAAGTATGATTTGTGAAATAACGTGTAATATATTAATCATATTTACAAAATAAATTTCATACCATCAATAAACAAATTATTTCTTAATACTATTGAAACAAAATTTGTTTCTTTTACAATGAACATTTTGAAGGAGAAACAATAATATTGAAATAATATACTTATTGAAAATAAACCTTTAACCAAGTAAATTAAACAACAATAAAATAGATTAAAGCCCACAAATTTTTTGAATCAAAATTTCCTACACTTGGGGTGATCTCTTAGATTTACATTAGTTTGATCTTTCAATAAGCAAACTATAAAAAAAATTTCTCAACAAATTAAATGCAACTCTTAAAATGAAATCCTATTTTAAGTAAATAATTTTAAATATAAATGTGTGATAAATATATTATTACCAAGGAATTTTATAAATAAACCCTTAAAACATTCAAAAATAATGCTTGAAATAGGAAGATTATACTGTCATATTAGACAACCAAAAACTGACAATTACCTTCCCAAAAAAACAAAAGATGGAAAATTAAATTGACCGACAGAGTGCTTCCAATGAGACAAGAGTAGCAGCTTGATATAACCGTTTCTTGTTGTACTCTTCACAATTTTATTATTCTGCATAACAAGCGCATATAAATCTCAGCAAGAGAACCAAACTTGAAACGACCACCAAATATTCAACTGTATAATTACCGCAACAAAATTGTCATGAGTAATCTTAGGGATGAAAAAGCTATAATAATTTCGTCATATACAGTTTGAGAGTTTTTATATATAATTCAAACTTAAACATGAACGAAAGCTTTGTATTACAATTTTAAAAACATGTTCACTTATTTCATCTATAATAACATATATTGTTCATATCGAAACTCTAATATAATTGACGTTGTTAAATTATGTTTTTATGTTTATATAAATGTTATGCTCATAACATATTTACAAATTTTGTATATTAGTAGTATAATAAAAAATATATATACATATTTTTATAATTACTTGAACAAAAATAGAGAATCGTATGAATTTTGCAACTAATTTACAAATGATCAGTCATGCTCCAACTACGGATATATAAAGCATAGAACTGCCACAGGGCATTCCCTGCGGAGTAAGATTCTGCACTAGGCAATAGAGAATTGTATGAATTTTGCACCTAATTTGAAGTTTCCGAGTGTAGTAACATATTTCCAAGTGCTAGGTCAGACACAAATACTTTACGGTATAACGACAAGTCCAAGTACTATTCATATTCGTACCATATCCATTTACTTGGAACAGTGGTACTGGAATGATGGATTTAACATTAATCACACTCCAAAACTCTTAGAAGGTAAATAACATCATTCCTATCGGAGCCACCCAGATGTAGAAGTTCAGAATAGCATATACAATAATGCATCAGTTTACACCTACACCAATGGGTCCAATGCTCATTGCCTTGTCAGGGGAAATAAAAAGGAAAAAAAAATTAATTGGCAAGCATATGATGATTTCCATTTGTACAGCCTCGAGAAATTTTCAGCACACTTCAAAAGGAGAAAAGAAGTTTCAGCACACTGCTTTTCTGTAGCAAATAAACCTAATAGTTCATATCGCAGGCCATTACTGAGTTCACATTATTGAAACCATTGGCTGCATCCCACTCGTTTTTGAACCTAGTTCCACAAATGTCAAAGCAGAAGAGGAAGAGCTAGAAGGATTTCATGATGTTATATAGTTCTGAGTTTAACTGATTTTTTGATTGCGTGAGTTAATCCCCCTCCAGACTTTTCCCTCCATGATCTATGGCTTTTAGCTGCATCAAATTCCTTGTGATTCAATAAGATTTTAAAACTCTTCTTTTTTAGCCAAATGGGAAAGGAAAAGGGGATAATGAAGGGAATATGCAAGCAAACTATATCTATCGGCAATTCTGTATGCAAAAAAGGGAAAAACTTACCAAAGTCTAAACTTAAACACTAGATATGGACTTAAAAAGCCGTTGGTGAAAAGCATGGATTCAAAATGTAACCGAATCGCGACAAAACAGCCGCATTGAAAAGATTTTAGAGTTGAGTGAGCCGTATTTTCATGCCGCGATATGGAATGCAATTGCTGTATTAGAGTGATTTTACCGCATCGTGACCGAAAACGAAATCGCAATTAAAACCGCATTTTAAATCCTTGGTGAAAAGTGTGAATTGGAACATGATGCTTAGGCGCAATGGCGCATGCCGATCTGGTTAACATTCGAAGTTGAAACTGATAATCCAAGAAGCAAGCCACAATGTGAGGGCTCCGATAGTTTTTTTCTTGTATAAATGACAAACCAGAATGGCTGCCGAGGAAGCATCTCTAAAACAGAAATTAAACCAACAGAGTCAGCATCGCCTACAGAAGCAACCCCCACAATGCAAGGACTTCCAAAGTTTTTTTTTTTTTTTTTTTTTAAATATTCCTCTTCCTTTAAAAACATAAAATAAAAACCAGAATATTTACCAAGGGAGCATCACATTGACATGTACAGAAGACGACCCCACCAGAGGAATTTTATAGGTGAAATGTGGTCACTCAAAAGAACTACGGTGCTCATATGAGATTGCACAATTGGTTTTGAGGCACTCATAATGACCCTATTCTTTTCTGGTAAATTTTTTATATCAATTAGGCCTTAGTCAACCGATCCATTCATATAAATCAAAGGAGGTTCTAATCCAAAATTAATTGGCAATCAATGGAGTAACATAGGCCCTATTCTTTTCATGGGTCAATTTTAAAATACCAACCTCAACCCACTTTAACCTACTTCAATCCACTTCAACCCACTTTCACTGTTTTAATCAAGTTTAATTTATCATATAAAAAAAATTCAACCCACTTCAACCTACCTCAACCTACTTCACCCTTTTACCCACTCTAATTTACCCACGAAAAGAACAGGTCCTTACTAGCTTATAAGCATGCTCAAACCCTTCTATTTTTATTTTTTTTAAAAAAATCAATGTGGGACAGCCTACTTTTTACTCTTCAGAATTTCATCATACAATCTCTGAGGAGAGATCTACTATAAAGTTTTTGGCACAGATTTCCTCAATTCAGAGTTTACCAAAAATATCATAACTTATCTACAACGTTAGAACTCCTTTACCAACTTCAGAGTCCAGAGCTTCTAAAATGTCCAGTTCTTCACCTACAAACTTCAGCGCTCATCTACAAATTCTGGGGCTCCAAGAATATTAGTGCTGCAAGAATATTAGTGGGCTAAGACCTCGAAAAAAAGCTTCAAGAATATTGGTGCACTAAGACCTCTTAAAAAAACTTCAAAGATCCAGCAAACTATTGCTCCTCTACATATTTTTGAGTAGACCTTTGCAGTTGTAACTAAATGTTTTTTTGGGGGGGCGGCGGCGGGGGCGCTTCTAACAATTTTTCAACAGATAGACCAAAATAAAAGATGTCTTTACTTATGTTACTTGAATGCTTTATCTACTTTAATTACTTGTGTTGGGTAGACCCTTCGCAGAAACACAAAATTTTCAGAAAATGGGTGAGACTAACAAGTAACACCTGAGCATGTAATTGAGTTCGATCATTGTAGCTCAGTCAAGTAGTCTGGGTTTTTTATGTCAACCAAGCTACGGCATCTGCCCCATGACAGATTATCAACACTCTCACAAAAGATTAGCAACAAATCGTGACTTCTTAAACCATTTAGAACTACTTTACATTTGACAGTCGTTACACTGTGGGTGTCATCTAACCTAGTCACAGGCTCACAGCTCAATCTGTACCTATTTTCTAGAAGGTATATGAACAGAAAGACCTGCTCGCAATTATTAAGAATTTCAAAAGTAAATTGGGTACATCTGGACTGAATTAAACTGCAAAACATGCAGAATTACCTTCTTTATGTAGGCTTATAACCAAACTAGCCGGCCAGATCCTGCTAAACATTTCTTTAGTATCTTCAGCAGTTTAGTAACATTTTTCTTTAACTGTGTGCATTGTCTCTAATGTCCTTTGTCTAACTGGCAGTTGAGCTCTTACTAGCCATATGGTCTGTCGCAATAAGTCCATTATATCCTTCATTGAAGAAAACAAAATAAAATAAAGCATCAAAATAATGAAGAGAAGAAAGCATATTCATGATGATTAAGGAATATTTGTGATAAAAATGTTTGGTTGAAACCATGTATATCTTAAATGATGAGTTAAGCAGAAGGGGGAAAAGACACCGTAACTACAATCAGATACTTGCCAAAACCAATTGAAATATTGCAATTAAACTACTCCAAGATAAAAAATTTTAAAAAAAGCTGCAAAGCGATATTTTTATATGCATTTATTACTTGAACATGAATGGCTAATAACCAGAAAAAACTAGGAAATCAATCCTATGATGCAGTTTTAACCCCGGATTCTACCGCACCAAGTTCAAGTAAATTACCACATACTCTAGAACCTCTCATGTTAGGCCCATCCACGAAGGACTTAGATCTGGATTATTTTTTCTTTTTAATTTATCTGAAACCTTTTCTCAGCAGTCAACAAGAACTCTTCCAAACCCTACAGAAAGATCTACTTTTCCCTCAACTCCACACATAAAAAAAAGCAAGGCTCCTTAAATTTATCTGAAACCGGACCAAATGTCTTCGAAAGAGTAAGGCTCAACAAAGCCTCTTTGACCTACACAAGCTTCTCCAAGTAGCCATCTTCTTCAAACAGTTTCCCCAATGCCCTCCCTGGTATACTATTAGGATAATATTCTGATAGTGCAATATTGTATTATCCAAAATAAGTTGTATATATTTAGAGTTCTATCTTTATAAACTGCGAAGATCTCGGCTCCTTGTAACCTAATAATTTTGTATATAAAATCATATGGCCAAGGAAGTAGTGACAGAGAGATTTCTCCCAAACTCCAACTTTACATGGTACTAGAGTTTGATCACAAAGGCCTATTCTCCTAAATCACGTTGAACCTAGCAATGACAGAAAACAAGGAATATCAAATTGTTCTTAGTTACAATGACCTCAATCACCCTATACCATCAATAGTTCAAATCATCCTGGATACATCATCAGCCCATGATTGATGCATGGGAGGACAATTACTGCATTAGTTCCTAGTTACAATGAGGACAATTAGGACAATTACAGGAATTGGGGTTCCTGTTACCTCAATAGTTCTTAGTTACAATGAGGACAATTACAGGAATTGGTCACGACTTGTCGTAAATGCCCTCAAATCCCCAAAAAAACTCGGATTTGTGAATAGAGATTTAGCAATACCAGCAAGCACAGCCTCAAAGGTTCATGCCTAGGAGAAGTGCGATTCATGGTTATGGGTTCGCTATACAATGTGATAGACAAAAATCTACACAGTTCTGTGGCATATGCAAGCACAGCCAAGGCAATTTGGATTGAACACAAAGAGAGGTCCTCAAAGGGAAAGGCAATTCGGATCTATCAACTGAAATGGGAGATATCGTCGGTCAGACAAGCAAGTCTTTCAGTGAATACTTCACAAAATTGAAATCATTGTGGGATGAACTTGGGACATACCAGATGTTGCCCAAATGCAAGCCAAAATGCACTTGTGACAGGAAGTGAGGTAAAGCGGTGGCTTCAACGCTTGAACAGGAAAGGGTCCATCAGCTCTTGATGGGGCTTGATAACCAAAAGTTCAACACAGTGAGATCTAACATCTTGTCCAGGAGCCATTGCAGAATCTAAACAAAGCGTATACAGCTATTGTTCGTGAAGACAGGCAGTTCACTTAACTTGCTGAACATAGACCCATCAGGAAGGGGGCAGCCTTCAAATTGACACAGAAAATTGTCAAGGTATGAATCGTCCCAAGTGCTCTTACTGTCGGAAACTGGAACATGAGTGACACCAGTGCTTCGAGCTGATCGGATATCCCACCAATTGGGGAAATCGGCACTCCACTCGGCAAAATTCGGTGGTGATTCGAGAAATACAAGATCGAGGATGAACCCCAGAAATTGGGGCAACAATGACAAGGCCCGAGGACAGAAATCAGGCGACAGGACAGTGATGGCCGCTAACGGAGGTGCAGGTTACCGAGGTGGTAGCTCCAATTTAGTCGCCAAGTCACTAGATCTGAGTTTCAACAGGCTAAGCTTGGAGGAATTCGGGGCCGAGGATAGCATAACCACGGACCAGCTCGTACAATGGCCTTCGCTGGGTTCACACAATGAAGGGTACATTATCTGTTTGCTTCTTTTTAAAGAGAGGCAAAACCAAGAGAAGCTGGATAAAATTAGCGGTACGTCCTTTCATATTACTCCTGCGCAATGGGTTCTAGACTCTAAGTGCATCTTATCATATGATCTCCAATTTTGCTGCCCTTGCAAATGTTAATAATCTTTCATAGCCTATTATTATTTCATAACATGCTGGACGACAGGTCAAAAAGCTAAACAGAATGGTCTTATTAAACTTACTCCCCATATTTGATTGAAAGTTGTGTTGTATATTCCAACATTTAAGCGTCATCTTGTTTGCGCTTAGAAATTAGCACAAGATGAAAATTGTGTTCGTCTCTTATGGGCCGAACTGTTGTGTTATGCAGGAACTCACCTTGAAGACGCTAATTGGAGCGGACGATCCGGGAAACAAGGTGTACTACTTGAGGACTATGCACGGTGGATTGGTTTTTCCAGCAATCAAGAAAGTAAATCCACTGAAATAGCATCAACAGTTGGGACATCCTTCACATGATAGTTTAGCCTCATTATCTATGCTTTGTGATGTTAAGTTGTATAAAGAGTTAAAGACTTCCTCGACTATTGTGATGCATACCATAGGGAAAAACAAACGACAAATAGCTTTCCTTTAAATGAATCTAGAGCAAGTAAACCATTTGATTTGATACATTGTGACTTGTAAGGGCGATATCATACCCCGTCTTTATCTGGTTGTCGTTACTTTCTATGCATTGTGGATAATTTTAGTCATACCACTTGGGTTTATTTGCCTTGAGATAAATTAGAGGCTTGTGAGTGTATTGTGTAGTTTTGTTGCACAGTAAAAACCCAACTTAAGGCGTACGGTAAAAAAAGGTGCGGAGTGATAATTGAGAGATTTTACCAAAGTACAATTATAAGATTATTTTCTTAAAAGGGGAATGCTTCATGAAACCTCATATGTGGACATACCTCAACAAAATAGTTGAGTTGAACAAAAAAACCGTCATCTCCTTAATATTGCTAGAGCTCTTTTTTTCAGGCATCCTCGCCATTCGTTTTTAGGGGAAGTGTGTGCTTGCAACTGCATATCTCATTAATTACACACCCGCCAAATTGCATAAACTAAAAAATCCCAATGAGGTTTTGTTTGAAAGAACCCCTCATACACACATTTGCAGGTTTTTAGTTGCTTGTGTTATGTCCACACTCATGACCGCATTCGAGATAAATTTAATGCCCATGCTACTAGATGCATGTTTCTAGGGTATCCCCAAGGGAAAAAAGGGTGGTGTGTTTTTGATCTTGATAGCCAATGCATTTTTATGTTTCGAGATGTCATCTTCCACGAGGACAGTTATCCTTTTGCTCAATCAAACCCACCTTTCACTAAACCACGCACATGCTCCTCGGCTTTACCCACAAATTCAACCAATAGCCTTGTTCGTGAACCCAAGCCTTCCGCTTTTGTAGGCCTAACTTCCATAAGCCCACTCGCTGACCCTCTCCCACTACCCACCACAAACTCTTCCACCAATTCACTTCCTTACACCAAACCCAATGTCACCAGCCCAACAAATTCTAACTCACCTACCACTCCGTGTCCTCCCTCACCGGATTCTACTGCTTAAGAATATGGTCCCATTGCCGAACTAGGGGCATAACTAGCTAAGGAGAGCTTTTTTCCAGGCCTACTTTACCCCTTTTTGGGCTGGGCTACTGCCTTGTCTGCATGTTGATCGTCGAACACCTACGCATCTTCGTGATTATGGTTGTCATGCCATTGAATCTAACACCCCGGACCCATTACCGCTTCATGACGCTTCTTTATATGCTCCTCATCCTTTGTCTCATTTTGTTGCATATGATAAGTTTTCTACCTCTCACTAAGCCTACTTGGCAGTCATTATCTTTGGGGATGAGCCTCCTATTTTTCTCACGCAATCCAGGATCCTAGATGGTGTGAGGCAATGGCCAAATAAATCTCCGCTCCTAAGACCAATAACACTTGGTAACTACGGCCGCTTGCTTTTGGTAAAAAGGTGCTCAAGTGTAAGTGGGTGTATAAAATAAAATACCAATGCTGATGACTCTGCTAAGCATTTCAAAGCCTATCTTGTGATCTTATGCAATCATCAAGTCAAAGGGGAGGATTGTCATGAAACTTTTACACCGGTAGCTAAAATGGTTACCATTCATACTTTATTGACTCTCAGAGCAGCAAAAGGATGGAGTTCACATGTGTGTTTAAAGAAGTGCACCTCGAGCGCGCCTAGGCTCACAAAAGCCTGAAGCCCAACCCGTTGCGCCTTGCAAGGGATCAAGCCCATAGAAGCTTGCGCTTTTCTACGCTTTAGACCAAGGCTCAAAACGACCCAAGTCAGCGCTTTGCAGAAAAGGATCCCAGGAGAGAGAGAGAGAATAGAACACACGCAGCGAAAAAACACAAATATCTTTAGACTGACACTTTTCTTTGTTATATTATTAAATTTCAGGTAGAAACTCTTATCTAATTTCGTACAATTGTTTCGAGTATAGACTAAACTAAAGAACTCGAATTTAGAAACCCTAATTTTTGGATGAAGGATTGGGCTATATTTAACGGTTTGTATAATGTTCTAATAAAGACAGATTTAACCAATCTTTTCCCATACTTTTCCAGCTGCCGATCTATACTAGTCTCTCTCTCTCTCTCTCTCTCTCTCTCTAGATGGGAAATATGGTTCCGCCAATAATACAGTACGAAGGATTAAAAAATATACTTTCCTTCTGTCCTAATATGCTATTAAATATTGTTTCCTTCCTTTTTTCCTCTCATTCCTAAAATGCCTTCAGAATTGATGAGCCCCATATAAGATATTATATGTGGTCTGCTGTGTTGTCTAATCACCTGTTTAATGCTATCATCAAACTTATTTATCAAAATATCGTTTGGGAATGATTTTTAAGCATTTTTGAGTAAAAGTGTGCCTCGTGTCCAAAAAGTCTACACCTTCGCCTCGAAGCCCGCACCTTGGACCTCAGAACCCCCTGCGCTTTTGTGCGCATCGAGCCTTTTTATCTATTCACATCAGATGGACGTTCACAACACCTTCTTCATGGCAATCGTCATGAAGATATCTATATTTACCCAGTGTTCATATTACTCAAACCACATTGGTCTACAATATTAAAAAGTTTCTATATGGCCTTCGCTAGGCACCTTGTCAATGGTTTTTCAAACCTGTTTCATCGCTGCGTGAATATGGATTCCAACAGTCTCTATTGATCATTCATTGTTTACGTTTGTCCAAGGCGACAGTTTTCTCGCTCTTCTAATTTATGTGAATGATTTGGTTCTTACGAGGAATGCTCCTCAACGATGTGCCGCCTTCAAAGATTACTTACATAAGTGTTTTAAATTGAAGGATTTAGGTCACTCTTAGATTAAAAAAGCCTGAGGTGTAAAAAAGCACAAAGGGTCCTAGAGCCCAGGGAGCAGAGGCGAAGGCACGGGCTTTTCAAACACGATGCGCACTTTGGCTATAAAATGCTCCATAATCATTCACAAACCATATTTCTTTGAAAATAAGGTAGATAATGACATTGAGTACGGAATTAAACATGAAGATAACCGCGAATAACATTGCAAATAGTCATAAAATATGAAACATAATATCATAGTGTCTCTAAGCACACACCATAAGATAGTAGAAGTCTTAAAAGGCACAAACTAGCACAACCATAGAAGGAAAGTACAAAACACATAGCACACAAAGCAAAATAGCTTATAAAGGTGAACTAAGCATCCTCCTCATCATCATCTAACACCACATGCTCCGCATCTTAATCATCATCCACCAACTGAACATCATCTCCAATATCATCTTCCTCTTCCTCTTTAAATTCTTCTTCCTCATCTTCATCAAACAATTGAGTACGAGCTCAGGAGGATTCAGAACCAAAGCCACGAGTGGGAGCTTTTCCTTTGTCCCTTGCTGAAATGTTAGCGATGCTAGTGCTTGTTGATCCTCCACGCCTAGTGTTACAACGGGACTCATTAGCGCTGCAAGCTTGAGCAACAGCTAGCCAAGTCAAAGTATCCCCCTCCAACATAAGATCATCATCATCTGAATCATCTTCCATTCTCCTACGCAACCAAATCATTTAATTAGGATTGTGCTAGCCTATTTCTCTTCTTGGTGTGAAGCTGTTAACAAAAGTAAGCACGTTTAATTAGTTACTAATAAACTAAAAATTATGCAAGTAGATAGTTTTTGTAAGTTGCAACTTACATGTTGAAACACACCCTAATTCCTCTCACATCCCATTGCATTACAAGCAAAGCTCAGGATTCTTATGGCAAACTTCCTCAAGTTAGGTGCTGAAAATCCACATAAACTCCACCATTGAGCTAAAAAAAAATAAATAAATTAGAATAAGCATTTAGCTAAAACAAAAAAGAGAGTGAGACCTTGAGTAGTTTTGTATGAATATTCTTACCGGGAGCTAATGACTTTCTTTGTCTTATTGCCATGTGCATTCCAAACAAACCTTGAGAAGTTCTGTATGAATTCAATTCGACAAGAATCTTGTCTTGAGTCTCCAAATCCGGAACCATCCTTGCAATGCAATCAAACGAACCCTTCATCACTTTGCTACAATCTTCTATAGATGGGTTTGAATAATAGATTTCCAGATTCAAATAATGTCCTGCTGCACGTAAAGGTTGTTGAAGTTGGCATTCCCATCTTTTGTCAATATACTTGAATGTCTCCTCATAATTCTCTTCCTTATTTAAAAAGCTCTCAGCAGTAGCCTCCTTAGCTCTATCCATAGCTTCATAAATATAACCCATAGGTGGCATTGAAGTGGCTCGAGCTTCTACGAGGTTATTTTTGTGTCAAAGAAAGTATATTCTTGATATCCTAACAGAAATGAATATGCTAGGGTCTAAACCCAATTCTTTTCCCATGGAACAGCACCACAAGGTTTCCTCATATGCCGGTGATCCAATTTCTAATCTTGGTCAATATTGACGGTTCAGTGGTCGCCTTATCTATCTCACGATTACTCAATCAGAAATCACTTGTGCAATTCATATCCTAAGTCAATTTCTGCAAGAACCAAGGCAAGGACATTGGGATGCTGCCATGCATCTTCTTCATTATCTCAAGTCTTCACTCGGGAAGGAATTCTCTTACCTTCCTCTAATAACCTTAGTCTTCATGCTTAGTGTGATTCAGATTCGGCTAACTGTCCTATGACCCGTCGATCCATTTCTGGTTACTTTGTGTTGCTTGATCTGTTCCTATTTCTTAGAAAACCAAAAAGCAACATATTGTGTCCTGGTCTTCTGCCAAAGCTGAACATCGCGCCATGGCTAGCACCACTATCGAGGCTATTTGGATTCGTAACTTATTTCGATCACTCCATGTTCTGGTTCCTTTGGCCCAGTTATATTGTGATAACATAACTAGGCTGCCCGCTTATGGTGGCTAATCCGGTGTTTTATGAGCGTATCAAACTTATTGAGATTGATTGTCATTTCCCACGTGAACAGTTATTGTCTAGGAAGTTGTCACTCGGCATGTAAACACCAGGGAGCAACTTGCTGATCTTTTCACTAAGGCTTTGAGGCACCGTCAGTTTGTCATTTACTTGGCAAGTTGTGCGTCTCAAATCTCCATGCTCTAACTTGAGGGGGAGCATTAGGTTAATATTCTGATTTGTGCAATATTGTATTATCCAAAATAAGAAGTTGCATATAGTTAAAGTTCTATCTTTGTAAACCAAGAAGATCTCCGCTCCTTGTCACCTAATATTTTTGTATGCACAAAATAATATGGCCCAGGGAGTAGCCACAGAGAAATATTTCTCCGGAACTGCAACCTCACATATACCCTCATATGCGGCTGTTGGTAACATGAACTTAAGTGAATGGATTTGTTGCGGCTGAAAGATCCATTTTGAGCGCACGAAAAGAACGACAACAAGAAGGCAAAGCTCCATTATAAATATTAACAGAAATTCCAACTGATTATGCACATAACTTTTAGAAGAAACAAACTGCTGTTAAGAATTATATTGTCTGTCTACATAAATTGATCCTCGGGTCAGCAGAAAACTGAGGGAGGCCCAAAGCAAGCTTGAGCTTTCCATCCAAATAGGTAGAAATTGCATCCCATTCCTCCCCTGAGAAGCCTAAAATATACAGGGCAGCCGCTCATTTAGGGGACCTGAATGGCCCCATGCATTAGTAAGCTCATGCCAAAGGTTCTCTTGCTAAATCCCTGACTTCATTGTAACTCATCCAAGATATCCTAAGCTTCCCCAGGGGCAGGTTGTCAACTTTTCAGAATTCAGAGACCATCAGATAAACGCAGGCTTGGTCAATGGGGTTTGGCCCCATGGGCTTCAAGCCATTCCAGCTCATATCCAATACCCCAAAAGCACACGATATCGAAATACTTCCAGCACCTTTTTTTTTTTTTTTTTTTTGATGAGTAACTTCTAGTGTAATATTATTTGTTTAGTGAAAAATATGGGAAGACATTAGCACATGCCATGTAACCTCAGCCTCAAAAGAGTTGGAAAGAGGAAAGGAGCCTATTTAGGTGATGAGAAAAGGAAACTAGAGAAGAGTTCCTAGTTGCAGAAAATACCATCTTTAATCCCAATTCTGATTTCTGAACTTGAGTCATGCAAAAAATGAATTGATAGGACCAACAATATTGCTTAGAATCCTGTTTTTATTCAGGTTTTCATATGGTGATGTAGACCCTTTGGTCGTAAATCGCAATGTCACCCCAAGAGTAAACTAGGCAGATGTAGGCTGTGTACTCAACCATACAGCAGCCAATAATGTTTGCAGTAGTGCAAGAGGCTACTCACTCATAATCGGGCTTCTCATTCATATTTCAGGTACATGAAGCGTTGTTAAACTGATCCAGATCTATTTAGCACTTGAATACTTGATCTCATCCTTTTGTAAGTGAATTGCAGCCTAAGACATAAACAAGTAAAATTTTTATAATACATCATAGCTACAAAAGTAAAATAGCAACTGACCTCTCAAGAACATTCTTTTTGCAGTAGTTACGCTTTGGCACCAATTTTATTTAATTTTTCAAGAGCATAAGTAGAACACACAAGGAAACCTATGTCATACATCTAGCAATTTCTCAAGTCGTACGTAATTTTTCAAGAGCATAAGGAAAACACACAAGGAAACCTATGTCATACATCTAGCAATTTCTAAAGCCGTACATAATTTTCTACTATGAACACCAGCTACGATAAGTGCATAGTAAAAGAACAGACCTCGAGATAATCCCAATTGTTTTAGACTGGTAACATGAAAGGCATTGCTATAATAACAACAAAGAACCAATTTAAGTGTGAGAAATGCTAGATGATTAAACTGACACAAATGTATGTAAGAAATTTTACAAACCTTCCCCGCTATTCAATTCCGAAAAGACAATTTTCTTACAAAGACAGGATGCTAGCTTTCAAAAAGAATATTCAAACATTAGCTCATATAATGTTGCATGTACTTGGCCTAGAGTAAGATAGTCATTTGTTATCTCTAAGCAAATCCTAAATAGAAGGTACATCTATCTGGTAACAGAATGAATAAACCTTTTTTCTTTTTTATTAGAGATTCACATCCAAATTCAAACGTACGCACGGACGTCCAACCTAAAAGGACAGGGATTCACATAACCAAGCCTTACCCCAGTATGATTTACAGAGGTTCTTTTTTGTTAGATCCTCAAAATAGAAACCAACTGTACCCACTACTCCACTTGGGTTGGGGGGGGGGGTAGTTCCGTAAGGTATTTTGCTATGGTCCACTATAATCCGAGTCCAAAAAATTTGTCAAAATGACCTTTCTTTTCATAAGATATCAAGCTGTCAGTAGATATCTTAGAGCATTTGATATCCACATTTGGTCCATAGGTGAACGTGGTGGCTTATATGTGCTTTCTCTAGGATATTGTTGTGTAGTGTATACTGCTTAAGTCCATATGTTGATCAATACAAAATGGTAGATTACATGTGGATACCACTGCCAGTAAATAAGGAAAGACAATCCTTATATGCTACTATTATTATTATAGTGCTCCTTGCTTCATATCTATCTTCTATTCTGATGTCTTTCCATATGCTTCAATCAAACTTCAACCTATGCATTCATAAAATTTACAAGCTTGAGACTCAAAAGGCTCCACCAGCTACTTACATGCCATGGAACAATTGCGTTTCAGATTGGTGGGCGACCAAATAAATGGAAAGGGGCGGAGAATAGAATAGCAATTTTATCAGTATATGAATATCCACATCAACAAAGAAAAAAGTTTAACTGGGTGGGAAACTTGGAGGGGGGGGGGGGGGAAGCTTTAGAAGCAATAATCACTTACCAGATGTTGCATGCTCCACTTTGAAAAAAGAGTTCCATATCCATTCAGTGGCACTGATCAATCATCTAATTTAGTATAAGTCATATCTCCTGGAGACCTGTCAATAAACAGATGTTATTTTCTTGCTTGTGTGTCCTCTTTCTTCAGTGCTTTATTGACAATAGCAAAGAAAATGCTTGAACATTACAATTAATTAAAATAGAGAAAAGGTTTCGTATGACAAAGCATAAGACGCTGAGGTGAAGAGATTGATATACTTAATGAACGGAAATGAAGTGGACAGACAAATAACCAGAGGGAAGAGAAGAAACAATAGCTTAAATCTCTCCAGGCTTGAGCTCACTCAAAGGGATTACTTCCAAAAATAGACATAAAGATTTATTTTTCTAAAAAAATAGAGGGATTATGCTTTGAATACATTTACTTGCTAATTACTCAATTAACGAAATAGGGAAACTGTTTTTCCTCTTCCTATTTCAGACATTCAGTCCAAGACTTGCCATCAAAATAAATGGTAAGATCTCCTTCATCTGTTTGTAATATTATTCGAATGCTGCAAACAAGTAAACTTGTTCGGTCATATGGAATGGGAGGACTTGTTCAGTCATATGGATATGGGAGGTTCTTCGCATGTTCTAACCATAATAAAGCCTTCTGAATAAGTATCCAAATTCACCATCTGAATACTAGCGTCTTAGTTTCTTTTCATCAAAAAATGCATCACAAATATATGCAAGAGTATCAAAGAACAGGGGATCATAAAGAGACATACCCTGCTTTTTACCAAAGAAGCACGCTGCTGTTCATCCCCTATGGCTGTGAGAGATCCTCAAGAAGAGCCAGAAAAATGGAACGCAACAGCTACAGTGGATTTGTTTTGTTGGATAGGCTCCACCAAAATATCATCTTTGATGTCATGTGCATGCACCCCCACATGCTACTTCATGCTGCTGGAAAGTAGAGCAGCAACACAAGCAGCCTTCTGCACACAAAGTCTCCTAAATCCACATTCGCCAGAGTCCTTAACATGGCTCAGCAAATGTTTGGATGATCTCATTCTATAAACCAAAGTAAAGAGACAAGCTTGATACGCATCTGTTTCAAGATACTGTTTGGCTCATTGGACCTAATATTTGAAACAAGATACACCAGGCAATATAACAAGAGAACAAAGATTGATCAAGAGGTCCAGCCGTGTCTTCCTGTCATGATTGACAACGAAGAGAATGCAGCTGAGAGTGAAGAAGTATCAGAGATGAGTCTGACGTCTAAGAGAAATAAGTCGCACTGAAAAACTTTTTGAAACATCAGTCACAAATGCTATAGCCAATCTTTGTGATATACTTGATGTCAACGAACTATAGTCAATAGATGATTAAGTTTTTCCATTATATCCCTCATCACAACATGAGCAAACTCCATCCTTGAAATGATGGAATTGTTCAGTATCCCTAACACAAATTTCTCGCCGAACAACTTTTGAAATAAACTTGACAACGTTGTGACAGCTTTGGCACATGTAAAGATTTTTCGTGACCCAAAGAGGAGTCCCAGGGGCAGAATTAATCAGTCCAAATGCAATGGCCAGTCTTTCGCTATGACCACAGAATACCTCAGCTTTTGAAGCATCCTCAGAGCCGCTGTTAGCCTCATTGACCCCAGTTGCTTCCATTTTCTCATAAAAGGTCTTCAAAACAGCATTTACTTGCTTTATATCAGGATGGAACTCATCACCACTGAGGAATGCATGTACTTTCCCTTTTACTTCTATCCAACTGCAGCCAGGATCAACAATTAAACCTCTCTCCCTCATTGTCTTTCTCACTCCGGCAAGTTCATCCCATTTGCTACAGCCAGCATAAAGATTACACAAAAGAACATAATACCCAACACTCTTTTGATCAACTTCAAAGATGTGCTGTGCGGCCACTTCCCCAAGTTCAACATTATGATGTATTCTACAAGCATTCAATAATGCTCCCCAAATTGCTTGATCTGGCTTGAAAGGCATCTTCTTAACGTACTCATAAGCATCCTCCAAATGCCCAGCACGACCAAGCAAATCCACAATGCAAGCATAATGCTTCAGATTTGGAGAAACATGGTACTTGTTTTTCATGTTGTCAAAGTACTCCAACCCTTCCTTCACCATCCCTGACCTACTACAAGCACAAAGTAAGGATATAAAAGTAATTTCATCTGGGTTCACTTTTGAATCTATCATTTCATTGAAGAACTCCACAGCACGCTTTCCCTTATTCCTATCTGCAAAACCAGTCAGCATGATATTCCATGCAGAAATATCTCTCCTACATCCATTGAACTGACTCCATGCAGGTCCCATCCTTCCACACCTAACATACATATCTAGAATTGCATTTGGAACATATCCATCAAAAGCCAAGTTAGTCCTTAAAGCATATGCATGAATCTCCTTCCCACACATTAAAGCTCCTATTCGAGCACTTGCAGAAAGTACGGCAATCAAACTGATAGGATTAGGTTCTAATGAAAGTTTCATCTGTCGAAAGTAAAATATAGCTTCAAAGCTACGATTGTTTAGGCGAAGCCCAGAGATGATTGAAGTCCAAGATATTACATTCTTCTCATGGATACGATGAAAGACTTCTAAACCCTTATCAATACATTTACACTTAGAGTACAAATCAATTAGAGTGTTAGCAACTATAATGTAGGAAATGTATCCTGTCCTATCTGCCAGTTCATGAAGTTTCATACCCATATTTAGAAAGCTCAATGAAGCACAGGCAGAGACAGCACTTGCAATGGCGATCTCATCTGGCATGACACCCTCTGCCTCCATTAATCTGTATGTATCCACAGCTCTGACAGGAAAACCATTATCTTCATAACCTGAAATCATGGAGGTCCATGACACCACATCCTTGGATTGCATCTTACAGAAAACCTTTTCTGCTTCAGACCAATTCCTAGTACCCAAATACATTTGAATTAACGAATTACAAACCGAAACTTCAGCCTCAAGACCAGTGCTTACTACATACCCATGAATTTCCCTTCCTAACCTATCATCTCCCACAAGGTCACAAGCAGATAACACAGAAGTCATTGTCATCAAATCCGGATCAATACCAAGTTCACGCATCATAAAGAATAATCTTAAACCCTCGACATATTCTCCATTCTCTACATACCCCGAAATCATCGCGTTCCAAGAAATCCTATCCCTCTTGTGCATTCTATCAAAGAGCAACCGTGCACTAAAAATATCACCACATTTCACATACATAGTGATCAAGGCATTAAGTACATCAACGTTAGACTCAAACCCATATCTAAGAACATGAACATGAACCTCCCTTCCCCTTTCCAAATCCGGTATACCCCCACAAGTCCTCAATATACAGGGAAAAGTATACTCATCAGGCCTAAAACCAACCCACAACATTCTATGATACAAATCCAATGCCTCATTAAAGAACCCGGCTTTTGCATACCCACCCACCAATACATTCCACGAGAACAAATCTCTCTCTTCCATCTTCCCAAACACATACCAAGCATCGCCCAAATTCCGAAACCTCACAAACATACTCAATAAGGCATTCCCAACCCGAATATCCAAACGGGTCCTCGAATTACATATATGTGAATACACCCGCTGACCTTCATGCGGTGCCCTCTTCCACTCGCACAGATTAAGCAGGGACAAAAAGACATCGTCTTCGATAAATAATTTCAGCTCCCTTACAGAATCCAGGAGCTTCAGCGCTTCATGTAAGCTCCCTTTTACGCATAGTTCTGTAATCTGTGAGCTAAAATTTGTGCTACAATCAATTGAGGTATTGCTGATTACAGAAAATCGCTGGCTTTTCCGGAGAAAGAGATGATGGGTTTGGTTGAGGGGGGAGAGAAAGTGGGTTCTGGGCGTTTGGCTATTGTTGCAGGGAGGGTTTATGGAGTCCGGAAGATGAGGAACGGGCATGAATTTAGAAGAGATAGCCATTTCTGGGGGAAAATTCAGAGCTTTTCTGGGGGTTAAGGGGGGTTTTGGATGAGGTTGCAGGGGCAACGAAGGCTGGCCTATGGGGAGAAAATGTACAGTTAAAAAGAGCCGTTTTGGATTAGGCGCCGGTAGTGCCGCCAGTAAGGACGTAAGAGCTTCGTCCAAACGTTTCTTAATCAGCCACTACGGTTCCTGAATGAAAATTAAAATTTAAAAATCCCAATTTTTTTGAATTTCTTTTTTGTCTTTAATCTTCCATTTCAATATAGTCAAGTCACTGGTAATTTTTTTTTTACAAAAACTTAAAAGTGGAGAAGAGAACTTTTAAATTTTTATTTACCACTAATGTAAAAATTAGCTGACCATTCTTTGATTTTTAAAAATATAGATTAATGAGAAATCTATTCGCTATGGTTTTTTCACTTTTGGGAAATACATAACCATAATTGCAAAAATTTCCCTTGTGTTAGACTTTTGCAAAGAGACAGCAATATCACTAAGACAAGTAATTGATAAATGGCTTCGTTAGCTAGAATTAAACAATAAGGTTTTAAAATAAAACTTATGTAAAATAAATTGAATAAAATCAAGATTGAAAATCAGATTTCTTGCTGCAAAATTCTTATTTGTTGTCCGTTCCTTATCCAATGCAGTTATATAGAATCGCATTATTTAGGGGCAAACTAAGTGCCTTTTATGTATGCTTGCTAAAAAATTGGGTGCTTTTTTATCCATTACTTGAGTGTAAGTGCTATAAAAATCTAATTTGTAGATGATTGATTTAACCGTTATGTTCCTTTGATTACCTGATTTTGTGGTTTATTTTTCCTATGGATTAATTCTTGTTTGCCTCCTTGATGTCATTATGCAATTTCCATGTGGAATGTGTTTGGAGTCCTGCAAACCCTTTATAGTTAGGACCTCGTTTGCTCATGTGAATGGCATTAGGTGATCCTCAAGGAGGAAGACTCGTTATTGTCTGTTTTGTGATTGAATAAGGTTAAGAGGCCCTAGCTCAAATATGATTGAACCACATAAATCGATTATTGTATTTCTACTTCTAATGTTGCTAGTTGAATTGTTATTTTTTTTTTAAAAAAAATTATACTTAGAAAATAAGTAATTCTAATAACGTTAATACCTTCATGTTAGTATTGTTTAAAAATATGTACATTTACATTAGGAGTCTTTGAGCATAAGGCTCCATCGCTTTACATATTTCTAAATTCAAAAAATGGTGGCATCCATGGAGCACTGATTTGTCTAGTTGAGCATTATAATCTAAACATAATGTGATATACCACATATTTATAGCGTAGACTTTTAAATTCATATGGAGCCATGAGTTGTCGATGAATAATTTCAAGGTCTTTGTTTTACCCCCCTTGTAGTTTGGCTAACTTACCAGACATTAAGCTAACTTTTGGAAATAAAAGATCAATTGAAATGTTAGAAGATTATGTAAAGAAAACTCACAAGTTTGATAGAAAGAATTAATACAAGTCCCTTGTTCCCTATTTGGACATTTGACGTTTTCATTTCTCCTTTTCTCATTAGTCATCATATGTACCTCTTTTATGCAAACAATTGATACAATATGTAGTCAAGACTTTAAGGTTGTATCTTTGACTTGTGGGATGCTAAAGATGCATCATATTGAACGAGAAGTGGGGATGAACTAGCTACAATTGCACAGAAGGGGCTAATTGTTGATAACACAAATTACGGTGAGAATAGATGTTTATGTATTTGATGTCACAAATAAAGCTGTAGAACATACAGTCACAAACCAGAACACTGTGTGGTTACTCTTGCTTGACAAGAGGAAACAATTAACTTGTCTATTGAAAATGGAGATTGAACCTTTTAATAAACTCGATAAAAATACAATGGCCATAGGTTAGCTCAAGATGACTTACTGATGTGGTCTTATTTACATGAATTAGATCAATTTCGAAGTAAGGTGAATGCTTTTACATTATGTTAGACAAACTGATAAAGGATTTATGGAACTCTATGAATGTTTCTCAATCCTATTAAAACTCAGAATGGAGGTTGCTTGTTTTCTAAAGCTTGCATCGGCAATTGATATACGTCTTGATTTCAATACAACACTAATGTACATCTCATACTTCGCACGGGCACGTGTTCAAATTTTATAATCTCATTGTTTTCCTTTAACGAGTCCACAATCTTATCATTAATTCTAATTAGAAGAACTAATACGTTTAACTAATTGGTACTGAAAAATATCTATAAAAACTATTTTGTTTTTGCCATATTGTTTGGATGGCAACTATGTTTTGAGTTGGGCATTATTTTTAGCATGATAAGAGGACAATTCTTATATTAGATGGTTTTAGAAAAAAAGAACAAAAAGATGGAAAAAAGGGTGAAGAGGTTAATGTGAAATGGTATACATATATGATAATTGTATATATAACTTTCAATCATGTAAATGCATATATCATATAATAGGGAATTCAAAATCGAAGATTTTGTCATCAAAGGACTGCATGCAATTTAATATATATAATAATGTATCAATTTGTATTTAGTCATTAAAAAGATATAGGATCATTTTGAAGATAAAGCAAGTTTGGGTCTCAATTCCTAAATATTAGTAGTTAGCGGTCCTTATGGATATTTGTAATATAAATCTCACAACTAAATATAAGTATCCAACAATCATATTACATTTGTAAAATAAACATCATTATGTAAAGGTCCTTTTATTAAAAAAAGAAAAATAGAAGATATAAGAGCTTCAAATCATGTATGTGTACCTTTGACACTAACATATTCACCATCTTCTCCCTCTTTTTTTTTTTTAAAAAAAGAACAATATAAATTTTGTTTTCCTAGCTCTTTATACTTGATCTTGGTATGGATACATTTTTTAATTCTTGGTATATGTTTAATGTCATTTGACATGGGGTGGGGGCATGTCCCTTCGAATTTGGATAGTGCATGATGACAATTGAAATATCAAACCAATAAATTTATTATAAGTGCCTCCATTATCAT
Organism: Carnegiea gigantea; assembly: GCA_029747015.1. Taxonomy (NCBI): domain Eukaryota; kingdom Viridiplantae; phylum Streptophyta; class Magnoliopsida; order Caryophyllales; family Cactaceae; genus Carnegiea; species Carnegiea gigantea. Next base: position 127,724 of record JAKOGI010000579.1, on the reverse strand, counting down.
AATTAAATTTACATTTTATATTTACAATTTTTCTTCATTTTAAATTCGTAACTGTTAAAACAATTGAATATAGAAATATCATTTAATATTAATACCTAAATGTAGGTAATAAATCGATCACAATTAAATTAATTGAATAAAGAACAATAATATAGTATTGATATAAATGTCAGATAATTGTTGGCCCAGTTTTGGCTAGTTAAATCACCCGGGGTGAATAGAGTGATGATCAAAGTCACCAAATAATCAAAATAAAATGTAGAAAATGTAAATATGGACAAAACACGCAATTTATAGAAGTTTGACCACGCCTAGTCCTCTATCCACGGGCGTCCCTCATCGATAGGATTTTGAGCTTTTTCTTTTATTAGGTCGGTTGGTTACACACAATTCAGTACTAATCGTACAACCTATGAGTTGACCCTACCACTCTAGATGTCCCAACGTACGCGTTGCTTCTCAACCGTACTTAGGTAGTCGGCCCTCCGACTAATCAACTCAACCTAATACAAAGTATGCAATGACCAGTTGATCAATAATAATACCACCCTTTATAGATAATAACCAAATGAACTAGCACGAGAGAGTAGGATATGGGTAACCGAATGATCTTCCAATATGAGCTCTTGTATTTTTGCTCTTGTGTTCTGTTTTTCCGTCTTTCTCACCCTTCATAATAGAATCATTGCTAAGTATCCATTGCCACCAAATCAGGAAGTAGTATCTTCAACCGATTTCAAGGCCTTAAAAAATAGTTCAGACCCTTTAAAATTTTGCAGTTTAACAAATCTGACTCCTATGGTTAAATTCCTGTTTTGAAACTGATTTAGGGGATTCTCTGAGAAAAATTTGCAACTGCTTTCCATAAATCAAGTAAATATCAAACACCAATTTTTACCAAATCAATCCATGACCCCTAAAATCTTGTTAAGCAAATATCAAGGCAAATTAAAATCTTGCTAAGCATATTTCCCTAATAATGTGGCACATATTATCTCATAATCATATAATATTATCAAAATTAAGAATACCACTATAGGAGGTAAAAAATTCAACGACAAATCGGGTAATGCCATGTGAAAATTGAAATATTTTTTATTTCGCCTAATTATACTCCGTCACGTGTCAAATTAATTATGACGGTCCATTAAATTAAATATTTGATGGAGAATTATTGTGTCCAACCAAAAAAAATGCCACGTGTCACAAATGATGCAGAAAATAAATTATTATTCCTTTCTAGAGATAATCAGGGAAAAACCTTAATTTTGACTTCTCTATAAAAAAGGGAGCTACTCCTCTTATTTTAGGGGTTGGCATTCAGAAGAACTCACAAGAGTTTAAAAATTCTCTCTAGAAGAAGACAACAAGTACTCCAAACATATGTCGTCCACTCTCAGAGATCAAACTATTTTCTCAGCAGAAATTAAGCCTATTAGGCTCTCTTTCAAGACCAAATTCATTCAAGATTATTCAAGGAGATCAAATAAGAGAATTTATTATACTTGTTCTTGTAACAATTGTATAAAGTTTGTATCCATATATACAATATCAATACAAAATTCAATTTGTTTCTCAACTTCATGTCTAATTTATTTTAGAGTCAAAATTTGTGTTTACAAATTTTTGGCACGCTTGGTTGGATATCTCTGCCTTTCATCTCTTTCTCAAAAGTACAAATTTTATATTCCTTCAAGACGACATGACCCTTAAGAACGCTACCTCTCAAGCTTTAAGGAAAGCTATTCGGTCCACATCTCAAGGATCGACAACTGCTTGCGCCGCATTTGACGGGATTATGACTAGAAGTATGGCAAAAGTTATTGCCACAATTGTCATAGGGCAATCAGTTGTGACTACACTGTAGTAGTCACGTCATATTCAAAATTTTGACTCCAAAATTTCTGATGGAGTCAGCCAAGTGCATTGAAGCAAAAGTTTATTGTTGGCCTCAACATGCTGCAAACGATACCTTATGGAATGGATGAACTTCAAACTCATACCAACCCTACCTTCCAGCCCTTTGGTTTAGGAGATGATAGTTATTCAAACAGTGATTCCTCTTCGACATTGTCAAAGAAATCAGTCTCTTCTCATGATGAAGCTGAATCATCTGACACTGCCATCATGTCAGTTATGGTGATGGAGGCTACCAACTTTGAGGAACAACCAGCAAGTATGAAGGCTATGTTGAATCGACTTTCTACAGAGAGTGTAGAAAAGGACACTCAAATCAAGTGTCAGAACGAGCAGATTGCTGAGTTAACAAAGAAGTTAGAGAAGAAGTCATTTGAATCTTCTAATAAGGAGTTGGGCAATGAAGATTCTAATAAGGAGTCTAATCACAATGAAGAATCTGACGATGTACGCATGCCAAAAAAGACTCTACATTGGATTCGGTGTCTGCTAAGCAAATTCAAAGCTCAATTGCGAATGCTGTTAAGGCTCAGCTAGGCAGAGGAAGTTATAAGACAAACTTGTACAAGAAGCCTTATACGAAGAGGATTGACCTGCTTTGTATTCCCCACGGCTATCAACCCCCCAAGTTTAATCAGTTCGATGGAAAGGGCAACCCTAAGCAACACATGTCACATTTCATCGAAACTTGCAGTAACGCTGGAACTAAGGGGGGCCAATTAATGAAGCAGTTTGTCCGATCCCTTAAAGGTATCGCTTTCAACTAGTATACCGACTTAGAGCCCGAATCCATCAATAGCTGGGAACAAATGAAGTAGGAGTTCTTCAACAGATTCTACAACACTCAGCGCACTATTAATATGACAGAACTGACAAATACTAAGCAGTGGAAGGATGAACATACCATCGATTATATTAATCATTGGAGATCTTTCAACCTTGAGTGCAAGGATCGTTTGACCGAGGCCTCCGCTGTAGAGATGTGCACTCAGGGTATGGAGTGAGACTTGTTGTATGTTTCATAGATGAGTAAGCCAAGGACTTTCCAAGAACTAGCTACCAAAGTGTGTGGCATGGAAATGATGATAGTGAACCATCGTGGTAAGTCATGTACCTCTTATGAATTTAAGAAGGACAAAGATGAGACCAAGAAAAGCTCAAAGCCTTCGAAGGCGCCGACAAATGAATCAATGGCCACTTTCGCTGAGGAACCTGTACAGATTTCAAGAAATCTGCGCTAGAAAAGAAGAAAGGATCATTGTTAAGGGATGGTGGAAGGAAGCGACGTACATTAAAGGAGCTTTAAGAGAAGAAGTACCCGTTTCCTGATTTGGATTTGTCACGAATGCTAGATGATTTGCTTGGGAATGGGATTATTGAACTCCCTGCACCAAAGCGGTCTGAAGAGGCTGGAAGGACGACTAACCCAAAGTACTGTTGCTATCATCGAGTCATTAGCCATCCTCTCAAGAAGTGCATTACATTGAAGGAATGTATTATGCAGCTAGCTAGGGATAGGAGGATCATATTAGACGTAGATTACTCCGCCGGGCCTAATCATATTGCTGCTGAGATGGAGTAGTCTCCTCTATCACGGCAACAAAGGCCTAGTCGATCTCATGAGCAAAGGGAGAGTAGTGTAATTGCCTCTGAAAGAGAAGAACTATTCACCATTCAGTTTAGAAGCCTGGAACCCATCGCTATCCCCTTAATGGTTCAGGGATCGGTGGTGGAGACCAATCTAACCCCGATTGAGGATGAAGAAGGATGGACACTCGTCACTCGAAGGAAGCCAAGGAATCCAGAACAAGCTCAGGTGCCACCCTTCATCGAAGAAAAAGACAAGGTAGGAGGAAGAATCCTTAATGTGTAAAAAGCAAGAAAAAGTAAAAAACAAACAAGAGACAGGAAATTCGGCCTATCAATCTGCTCAAACAGGAGCCACTTGTTCCTATCACCCTGGAGGAATTTTTCCCAGTGGGATTTTTTGAGAAGGTTACTGTTAACATGACTTCATGTTATGAGCTAAAGGACAAGGAAGATGAGGAGGAAGAAAAGCAGGAGAAACCTCCAAAAGATGACGATAAGAATCTAACTATTTTAGAAACTTTATCAATATGTAAGGATTGGGGGCAAATCTTCAACTTGCCAGAAGAGATACATCAACATGTTACTATTGCCTTGCAGCATCCCAAACTTTATGTTAACAAAGTAAGAGATGTTGACCAATCAATGAAAAATGTTGCTCAGTATGCTGCTTGTAACACCGCTATTATTTTTACCGATGATGATATACTACTGGGCTCTAAGCCTCACAAGCGCCCTCTGTTCATCATTAGCTATATCAGGGAACAAAAAGTCAAATGGATCCTTATATGTGGAGGGTCAACTATTAACATCACGCCTATGTTTACAATGAATGACTTAGGGATCATGGTGGAAGAACTTTCTAATAGCCAAATAGTGATGTAAGGATTTAGCCTAGGGAGTCAGCGTGGGATCAGCATGATTCGCCTTGAATTGATGATGGGAGACCTATCAACATCTTCAGTCTTCCATGTAATTGACTCAAAAATTTCCTACAAACTGTTACTTGGATGCCCATGGCTTCATGAAAATAGAATAGTAGCTTTAACTCTCCACCAATGTCTCAAGTACTATCATAGAGGAGAAACAAATATTCACGGTGATGCTAGGCCATTCACTAAGGCAAAGTCATATTTCGTTGATACTAAATCCTTTGAAGAAGGTTCGGCACCTAAAGAGATGATGATATCGACAATTTCCTCCATAGGTAAAGGTGACTCAAAAGTTACCAAGGATGCGCACGTGGCAATGCGGCACAATGGTGCAAAACAACAATAACATGGCACAATGGCTGCTTCAACAAACTCCATGACACAGGTTTTGAGGTATGTTCCGAAAGCCCGTCGTAAGGAAAGAGAATTGCCCTTTAGTTCAGTTGTAAGTGAAGAGGCTCAAGGTAAAATTATGAGAAAGGCTAACGAGGCAAGCTTGGGTGCCGTTAAAGGAAGTGCCACATTGCCGACGCAAATGGTGTGCCAGCCAAAGGTGAGCAGAAACCTTCTCCCTGGGTTTGTCTCTTCTTCGAAGTCTTTCTTGAAAGAGGAGGAGGGCTTGCTATATACACGTACTCAAGAGGGATTTTATCCAAATGCATATAAGCTTATGGAAAGAGACACTTATGACTTCCAAAACCCCACTACCTCAGGGAAGGCAATCAGAGTCAAGCCTCATGCTCTTAATGAAACTCAAAAAATGATCCAAGAGAAGGGGGTTTAGTAGGGGTCTCTAAAGTCATACTTGGCTACGCGCCATTGCAGCCAATCAGAATCTCGGGGCGACGAAGGAACAAGGAGTTGACAGTTTAACACATCTCTGCTGACGAGATAGAGGGAAGTAAAGAGAAGGATGATCCACCTCGCACGAGGACTTTTGTATTCGATAGATTATAACCGTTCAGTTCAATAAGACATCTATATGTCTTTACCAGAATTGGGGCATGATCAAAGCCTTCAGTGTTCAACAGGATCAAGCAGGGAACAGAGCCCTTGAAATCACCATCCCAGGAGCTCAAAAGTTCCATATTCGATTATCTGGGCGATACAAAAGAGGTACAAAGTTCTAACCCTTCACGAATAAAGCAATTTTCAACCTTGAACATCAACACAAAAGGTTTATTGAGAGTGAAAAGGCGCACTGTGATCTTCATTGGTCAACAGAGTGACTCTGACTCTAACAAGGAAAAGGGTAAGATGTGATGGCTTTTTCTCATCATATTACAGTTTGAGAATGCGAGGATTCAGATTTAGAGATAGAGCTTGCAAAAACTCCTAAAACTCTTGAAGATGGGGGGCAAGCTACAGACGATGATTTAAAGGAATTGAATCTTGGTACTGTCGAGGAACCTCGCCCTATTTATGTAAGTGTATTACTGCTAACCAAGGAAGAAAATCAGTACTTCGATCTCCTCTCAGAATATAAAGACGTGTTCGCATGGAGTTACAAGGAAATGCCAGAGTTTAATCCCAAAGTTATAGTCCATCACTTGTCTATCAAAAAGGATGTGTCTCCAAAAAGCCAGGTCCAATAGCGTTTTCTTCCAGAGTAGGTACCTGAAATTGAAAAAGAAGTCAATAAACTCATTGAAGTGGGGTTCATTCACGAGGTAAGGTATCCAACATGGATCGTGAACATTGTCCCCATAAGGAAGAAAAATGGACAAGTTCGCATCTATGTAGACTTTTGGGATCTCAACGACCCATGTCAGAAAGATAACTTCCCGCTGCCCGTCACCGAGCTCATGATTGATTCGACTACGGGACACGAGGCCTTATCATTCATGGATTGTATTGTAGGGTATAATCAAATCCAAATGGCACCGGAAGACCGGGAGGCCATAGTCATTCGCACACCCAAAGGCATCTTCTATTATAAAATGATGCCCTTCGGTCTAAAGAATGTGGAGGAAGTATATCAAAGGGCAATGCAAAATATTTTTGATGATATGCTCCACAAGACAGTTGAGTGTTATGCTGATGACTGAGTGGCTTGGTACTACTTAAGTTGTACCGTGGTTGGGGCTAAACTAAAGTATCTCCTATGGAAAAGATCTACTTATCACTCGTATTTATTGTTCAAAAACAAAGACATTACATACAGGCATGTATAGTGCAAGTGGTTTCTAAAGCTGATCCTATCAAGCACATCCTGATAAGGCCAGTTCTTAGTGGGTGACTTGTAAAGTGGGCTATAATCTTGAAGCAGCATGATCTTATCTATATACCACAGAAGGCAGTCAAAGGGCAAGTGTTAGCAGATTTCTTAGCAGATCACCCAATTCCTAACGAGTGGGAGCTAAACAATGACTTACCAGGTGAGGATGCGTTCTTTGTTGATATTCTCCCATCTTGGGAAATGTAATTCAATAGAGTTATAAGAAACGATGGGGCTAGTACCGGTGCAGTGTTTATCTCCCCTAAAAAGCATGTCCTCACCTATTCATTCGTGCTAACCCAATTGTGTTCAAATAATATGGTTGAGTATCAGGCATTACTCTTGAGCCTTCAAATGGCTACTAAAATGGGAATCAAAGATCTCGACATGTATGGTGACTCACAATTGATCATCAAACAACTCCTCGAAGAGTATGAAGTCAAAGAATACAATCTCATTTCGTATTATAGGTTTGCCTCAAGATTGTTAAACAAGCTTGAAAACGTCAAGTTAGAGCATGTTCTTGGGAGTGCTAATAAGATGGCTGATGCGCTTGTAAATCTTGTAGCCACTTTGGCACTGGGGGCAGAAGAAAACATGAATGTCCTCGTTTGCAATCGATGGGTCATTGCACCCCTTGATGAAGAGTTTGAGAAAAACGTCAATGCAGTCAGTGCTCAAGAAGTAGATGAAGAAGATTGACGCTAATCGCTCATTGATTACTTGCAGCATTGGAAACTCCCTAATGATCCAAAGCATAAGACAAAAATCCAACGAAGAGCTCCCCGCTTTCTTTGCTTCAATGGGACTCTTTATCGGTGTTCTTTCCTCGGCATCTGGTTATGATGCTTGGGTAATGAAGAAGCAAGATAAATAATGGAGAAAGCACACTCAGGTTTAAGTTGTGCACACCAGGCAGGGCTCAAAATATATAATCGGAGGATGGGTTACTATTGCCCTACCATGGTGCAAGATTGCATTGATTATGCAAAGAGGTGTGAGCCTTGCCAGTCTCATGCCAATCCTATTTATCAACCCCCTGAACCACTCTGTCCAACTGTGGCATCTTGGCCATTTGAAACTTGGAGGCTCGATGTTGTGGGACCCATCACTCCAAAATCTTCTGCTGGTCACTCGTACATCTTGGCAGAAACGGACTACTTTTCTATATGGGCAGAAGCAATTCTACTAAGAGAAGTCAAAAAGGGGCATGTTGTTGATTTTATTCGAACACACATCATCTACAGAAATGGCGTCCCTCGATACATTATCACCGCTAATGGCAAACCACTTATCAACAAGCTGGTAAATGACCTCTGTGGAAAGTTTAAGTTTGTTCAGCACAAATCTTCAATGTATAATGCACCTGTAAATGGGTCATCAGAGGCTTTTAATAAGACATTTTGCAACTTATTAAGCAAAGTAGTGACAAAGTCAAAGCGACATCGGCATGAAAGATTAGGAGAGGCTGTTTGGGCATACAGAACCATGTACAAGACACCAACTCAATCGACTCCTTTTACTTTTGTGTATGGGTTGAAGCAGTATTGCCTTTAGAACTTCAAATCCCCTCGCTCTGCATTGCCATACAAGAAGGCTTAACCAAATATGAAAATCATAAGTTTCATTGGCTGAGCTTGAGGCTCTTGATGAAAAAAGACTTCGAGTACAACAAAAATTAGAATGCTGTCAAACTCACTTCGAGTATTCAACAAAAAGGGACGTCCGCATTCATTTCAAATCGGAGATCAAGTGCTCGGAGTAAGGAGGCCAATCATTATTCCACACAAGACTAGAAGTAAGTTCACTTCCGAGTGGGATGGTCCTTATATGGTTCTAGAAGTCTACACAAATGACGCTTATAAGATAGTCAGTACAGATGAAGTGCGAGTAGCACTTATAAATGGCAGGTTCTTGAAGCTTTACCATCCTTGATGCATGGGTACTTGTAAGCTCCTAAGGAAGAGCCTAAACTGCCCATTCTTGCAAAACAAATAAAACAAATTAAAAAAAAAAAACCTTGTATCACTCCTGGCCTACAAGAGTATAAATTGTGAACGACCAAACAAAAAAAAAAAGAATTGTTCATGTTCTTTGAACTACATATGATTTGATCCTTCAGGGTGTTGTGCTCCCTTTAGGTAGGGGTGAGCAAAAAAAACCGAAACCGAAAAATCGAACTGGAAAATCGAAAAACCAAATTCCTAAAAGATTCGGTTTGGTTAACCAAACCAAAAACATTTTGCGATTTCGGTTTCGATTTGGCCATTTGAGACCCAGTTAACCGCATGGTTAATCGATGGTTAACCGAAACCAAAACTTACACTTTTATTAAAACATAAATTTTATATCGGTCAAGTGTAGATTTTATAATTACTAAAGATAAGACTAAACATACAATAATGTGTAAATTAATATTTGGTGTCTCAAATAGTTAAATTAATTAAAAAAAAGGAGTGAAAATTGAAAATTAACAATTTAAATTAACGGTTAAATCTAGTTAATCGAACCGAAAATTCGGTTAACCGAGTCTTTCGGTTCGGTTACGATTTACATTTTTTCTAAACCGAAAATTTCGGTTTGATTTTCTATTCCCAATTTTTGCGAACTAACTTTCCGGTTAATCGATTTTCTGTTAACTGGTTTTGATCATCCCTACCTTTAGGTACCTAAGCAATCTAAATATTTATTCGGACACAACCACAAAAAGATCGAAAAAAATCTATCAAGTTGTTTATGCTTAATGAGGAGGCTCTTTTGACTTAGTTCGTGGTTTGCTTGATTGCAAGTTGGCAATAGCTTGTTTTTGAACAAAGGGCAGAATGATTTGGCATGGTGTCAATGATGATGTGACCCGATAACAAGACAAATTGACCAAGATATTTGTGCAGCAATTAAAAAAAAAAAGAGGATTGGAATTTTTCATTCAAACCTCTTTGAATCGACAACAAGCTTATTTCATTTAAAAAAAACACATAATGAATCTATATCGAAAAAGCTATGGTGTCCATTGGAAGGTCTTCATATCTTCAAAGGACTCGTTTATATAAGCTTCAGTCTTCTCTAGACTATCTTTGTTGGTCGGGCCTATGACTTCAATGCCATTAAGAGTGTCAATTTGGCCCTTTAAGTCGATGACTGCCTGCGCAGCTTCTTGAAGCAAATCTTCGCTAGCCACCGCTTGACAACTGAGGTCCTTCTTTTGATCGTCTAAGGATTGCAACTCTTTCAGCAGTTCCTTGCGCCTCGAATCCACGTGCCCCAGCTTAGCCTTAAGCGCATTGTAACGAATGCTTTCTGTGTTGAACTGATGGGAAGCCTCGTTGAGTTTATTACCGACCTCTATACAACGACTTTCTCGCACCTCGGTAGTCATTCGGTCGGAGTAGCTTTCTTGCAGATCTTTGAGGTTGCATGCCTGGTGGATTAGCCTTTCAACCTTGTTCTTTAAAGGAGTAGCTTCACCTGTCGAACTTGTCGTTAAGGTGATGAAGCCTTTCAAATGAGGTGCCAAACACTTTGTTAAGAATAACTTAACCTGTCATATGAGAAATCCATGTCTGCAGGAATGTCCTGATGAAAGTCAAATTGTCTGCTGAACCTGTGGGGGCAATAATGCTCCATAACAAAACTATCCTCGCATGGCAGCAGACGTAACTCAAACGAATGTTAACAAAATAAGCAAAGTCAGCCCGTGACAGTTGGCCATTGCCGATGAGAGTATCTTTGATTTGACACCTGATAGCAGAATTCCAACAAAACCCCTACCAGAACTGATGAGCTCATGTGCTCCGTCAAGGTCAAATATTTTAGTCTAACCAAAGCTACTGAACTTTGACATTCTTAGGTTGGATGAGACATTATCATCAAAGTCATATGTCTGAAAATATTTAGCCACCCAAGCAAGAAAATGCAATGAGGTATGACCTCCTTTCCTTGCTGGATGAGCAGAGCGGCAAATTTCGCCAAAACCTCTATAAATGCTAGCGAGGATGGCGAAAGAAAGACAATATGCCTGGTCTCTTTTCATACTCGATACTTCTGAGAAAGTCTCAAGATGAATGCAAGTAGCATCTCTAACTGGAAGTACGAACAAGCACAACCAACATAAAAGAAAGGCAGCAGGCAAAGTCTCTGCATACTCACCTTTGGGCACGCCTAACTTGTCAAAGACAGCATGAGACTCACTCCATCCATGAACTTTGGTAATTAAAGGTACATGGGTTGGGAGAGGGACTCGACTTCGACGGTCTGATTTCATGGGAGCATGATATTTAACTAGCCCACGGAACCAAAATGCGACCCACTCCTCTATGGTCGATTTGTGATCTAAACGTTGTCGAAGAATGTGGTATACTGTACATAAATGAGTGTAACTCCTTCCCAGGCTGGTCTTGACTTATTTTGATAGAGGAACAACTTCATCATAGAGAAAACCTGACAACGGAAGCCCGAGGAAGCCTTGGATATCCAGTAGAGAAATAAATACTTCACCTTTTAAGGTATGCAAAGAGTTTGTTTCAAAACACCAATACTCGCATATCACTCGCACAATATTTGGATGCTTGTCATAAACAAAGAGCGATGCGTAAAGAGAATCGAATAAATCATTGGCGACTAGCAAGTCTCTACAATGGGTGAGGACATCCTCCAACCATTACCAATAGAGAGGCGTATAAGAAAACTCTTCCTAGAATGGAAGCTTCTGCCATGATTTCCGCTTGGCATCTATGTCATAGTGTAATAGTTGATACGATGGGACACTCTCTTAGGCATCAGGGTCACTTAACACTAAAAATATTTCCTCTGTCTTCAAATTTTCTTTCGACCGAGAAGGGAGGCTTCTGGGACCTTCGTGACATGTTGATTTGGAAAGGTGAGCTATAGGCTAGCGAATCTACACTTTTATCTCCTTCACATCTTTCTTACCCAGTCGAATGCGCAAATACTATCGTTTGTTATAAGACTCATCTGAAAAGATAGCCCTATATCAAGCAAGCCTTAAAAAAAAAGTGTTGCATTACAATTAGAGCTACCGCAAGCGGCAAATAGAGGAATAAGTCATTCGAACTGGAAGTTATAAACTTTTTCGAGTGGATTGGTTAACTCTCTAATAATAAAGGCGAGCTATGATGAACCCTTGTGGGCAAGTCATCCAAAGGTCGACAATTAATAAAATGAGGCCTATGTTAGACCCTCACAGGAAAGACATCCAAAAGTCGAAAAATTAATAAAATGCGGCCTATATTGGACCCTGGTGGGCAAGATATTCAAATGTCGAAAATTAATAAAATGCGGCTTATGGTAGACCCTCACGGACAAGACATCCAAAGGTCGAAATTTAATAAAAGGCGGCCTATGGTGGACCCTAGTGGGCAAGTCAATTAATAAATGCGGCCTGTGGTGGACCCTCGCGGGGAAAACATTTAAATGTCAAAAATTAATAAAAGGCGGCCTGTGGTAGACCCTCGCAGATAAGACATCCAAAGGTCGAAAATTAATAAAAGCAAACTACAGTGGACCCATGTGAACAAATCATCCAAATGTAGGAAGGTTTCGTACTATTTGTTGCCAATTATTGCGTAAACAATCCTTTTGGTCCAAAGTTCAAAGCATTTGATGTTTTGGATGATAAATATGTTAAAAAAAAAAAAGCAAAAAGAAAATTTCCCAAAATCAATCTTTTGTTGATCTATCTAAAGGATAAAAAAATTCATAAAGATGCCGAAAAAAAGGAATACAATAGAAACAAAAGAAAGTTGCACAGTACTATTAAACAAAAAAAATTGGTATGTGCAGAAGCAGCTAGAGCCCGGGCAAAAGAAAAAGCCTTTCATAAAGCTGCGCATCACGTGAACTTCCTGGTTAAATTACAGTGGAGTGTTGGTTAGACTCAAACCAACACCTTCTCTTGGGTTCTCTCTTCTTTCGCCATGTAGAACTCAGCAAACAAGTGGATTAAAATTTTAGAAAACTGGCAAGAGGAGGAGCAGATGAGTTTGGAATCGATCCTGAATGGGGTTATATAGTAGTTAAGCCTCCAATTCTCCTACTCCCACTGCAAGTCAAATAGTAAAGGATATTATCCTGTCCCCCTTGAATTGATGATAATATTTATCACAATCTTTGATCATGTTTTTCACCAATGCGAGGTCAAGAGCTTGGAAGCATGGGATTTCTAATCCAAAATTAACACAAAAAAGAAAAACAGCATTAGGGGGCTGCATGAGGCTGCAGACCCATTGAGGAATTTTTTTTCTATTTTTTAAAAAAAAGGAAGAAAAGGAAAATCAAAAAAAGGAGCTCACCAAAAAGATAAAAAAAATTTCGAGTGAGCATCCAGTGACCAAGCTACTTGGCAATAGAAGAATACCCATCAAATTTTCATTCATTTGCATTTGCCAAGTGTTCGAGACTCATCCGTTCCCCACAAAAAAACTCCAAGTTCGTGTACGAGGCCGACTCTCGAGGGGGCATTTGTAGGAGGCAAAAAATTCAACGACAAATCGGGTGGTGCCATGTGGAAAATGAAATATTTTTTATTTCGCCCAATTTATACTCCGCCACATGTCAAATTAATTACGGCGGTCCATTAAATTAAATATTTAATGGAGAATTACTGTGGCCAATCAAAAAGCATCATGTGTCACAAATAATGCAGAAAATAAATTATTATTCCTTTTTAGAGATAATCAGGAAGAAACCCTAATTCCGACCTCTCTATAAAAAGGGAGCCACTCCTCTTATTTTAGAGGTCGACATTCAGAAGAACTCACAAGAGCTCAAAAATTCTCTCTGGAAAAAGACAACAAGCACTCCAAACACATGTCGTCCATTTTCAGTAATCAAACTATTTTCTCGGCAAAGATTAAGCCTATTAGGCCCTATCTCGAGACCAAATTTATTCAAGATAATTCAAGGAGATCAAATCAGAGGATTTATTATACTTGTTCATGTAACAATTATACAGAGATTGTACCCGTATATATAATATCAATACAAAAATTCGATTTGTTTCTCAATTTCTTGTCTAATTTATTTTAGACTCGAAATTTGTGTTTACAATCACAGATTCAAATTCAATTCACAAATCTCCAAAGTAATTTTAGCATGGCAATATCCACTTAAAAACATAGCACATTTAAACAATAGTAATTTTAAGGTGGATCCAATTATGAAATAATAGATTTACCAATGGATCAACTCCTTTTTGTTTTTCATCAAAACAATCTAATAAAACACATTGTAAGCTTAAGGGATCTAACACTCTCCCCCTTTTTGATGGAAGATAAAATCCAATAAAAATAACATATCCATACAATTTTGAATGACACATCATGAAAGCTTACCAAATACTTCTCCCCTTTTTGTATTTCATCAAAAATGTAACGCAAGAAGGAGAAGAAAATTAAAGGAAAAAAAATTATGCAAACACATATAGCTCCCCCTTAACAAATCAATGGCATATAAAGGTGCTCCCCTTCAATCTATATCACTCATAAAAAATATAAAGGATTAAACACTAATATTTTGATTAAATAATATATCATAACATGCATGCATTAACTTGATATTCTCATGGGCATTACAAAGGATCAACATATAACAACATTAATACAACAATTCTCCCGCTTCAAGAATAAAATCAAGGTTATAGAGAATAATCAAGTAATAGAATTCTTCCCATATAGAAATAAACAATATCATGTATGTAATATTAGGGATCATAACAATTATGGACCCAAGAAAAAAAGATCACATGCGAGATATCATCTATGCATAAAAATAATCACATGTCATAATGGCATAAAATATGAGAAAATATTAATTATGCTCACATTCCAAAGATAACGAAGGAAGTTAAAATTCAAAAATTTAAAAATCAAAATTTCTCAAATAAGATGTAGATCACGTAAGATAACATCACCTTCCGTTTTCGTAGAATCAAATATTACCACTGTTCAAGATGTTGACATAAAAATTCAAGCCCTTTATTTTCAGTTATTACAAAGCAGTAAAATCTTGACTTCTATCTAATTTTCAAGGCTTTGGACTATATTGCACAACGTTGAAATCTGGGCAAGACAAAACAAGTGAACTTATCTTATTTTTACTTTTGGAAAATCATAACTTGCTATATGCCATTGTGAAGCTCCAATTTTTTTTCTGTCCACTTGAATTTGCAGGAGGATTAACTGTTGGAAAAAATTATTATTAGTACCTAAATGAGGAGTTCATAACTTCGCACAAATATGTGCATTCTTTGTTGATTTCTTCAAAAATGAAGCTCTTTGACCAAATCTCGATACCCTTTTCTTCTTGGATTCAAACATGTCAGAAATAAGAAAAATTAATGAGGTAAAGTTCCCTCAATCTTGGCACACTTGCTTGATTTAACACCACAATCAAGAATTTTTGAAAGTTGAAAATTTGGTGTGGTATTTAAATCATCAAAAATATAACAACTTGGAGATAAAATATCGTTCTGAACATTTACGCATGGATTTTACCTCATGCTTACCACTTTGGAGAATAAATGAATAATAACAATCTTTATTTTTCTCACCATTTTCAAGCAATTCCTCAATTTGGACATGCTTGACATCACTATGTATAAGGCCTCAAATTGGATCACCACTATCATATTCTTTCTCTTCGTGTAGTTGATCCTCAACTTGCTGAACATTTCCATACATGATCATTTGATCATATCCCACAAATTCGCTTAACATCACATTTTGATTAGTACCATATAAATTATAAAGAGTCTCCCAAATCTCATTTGCACTATTACAATGTGAGATAAACTCATAAATATTAATAGTAAGAGCACAATATAAAATATTTAGAACTTTAAAATTTTTGAATATCTTCTTGTAATCATCTTCAGTATATTCATCTTCTGATTTCTCAACGACTATTGGACCTTTGACCATGATCTTCCAAAGATCGAGACTCTTGTGCTTGATATAAAGTTACGTTCCATTGTTTCCCACGACCAAAAATAATTAGTACCTTTAAAAAGCGGAGACAATCAGAGTCAAAATCATAACTAGCCATGAGATCAAATTATTAGACGGTAAAAATCTTAAAAAATAGCACTAGTTCTGGTACAAATTGTTTGCCCAGTTTTGCTCAGTTAAATCACCCTAGAGTGGGGATGAATAAGGTTCATCCTATAGAAAAGTTCATCCTACTGAAGTAGCTCTCTCTCTCTCTCTCTATATATATATATATGTGTGTGTGTGTGTGTGTGTCTATATATATATATGGATGGATGGATGTATGTATGTATGTATGTAGGTATACACACACACATATATATATATACACACACACATATATATATATATATATATATATATATATATATATATATATGTGTGTGTGTGTGTGTGTATATAGTGTGTGTATATATATATATATATATATATATATATATATATATATAAGATGATAGGGGGGTCTTATGATATATAGAAAAAATCGAGTAGTTCATCATCTCATACATCACACGACACCTCAACTCTAAAACCACGAGCTGCGCTGTCCTTTCGCCTCTTGAATTTATTTCACTTGCCTTCTCGAGTCCCTTGCTATGCCTGAAATTATCAACTATTATCAACTCAGCTCGGTCATCACTAACAATTCCCAGCATCTTTTTACCAATAATTACTATCCTTGGCTCCATCAAGTCGTACAGATGATAAACATATCATTATAGGGCCGTAGAGGGAGAGAGAATTCATGCTTCATAGAAGAGTGGATTGAGCAACTATAATTTGGCAATTGATACTACCATATATGGAATGAATTATGTCGTAAAGGCTTAGGGCTGTTTGGTGAAATAAAATAGAATGGAACTTGAATATTTAGGTATCAAGTTCCATTGTTTTGTGTTTGATAAGCACTTTAAGGAGATGAAACTTAATACCTAGGGGTATCAAGTTTCCCCTAATCTTAGGAAATTTGAACCCTCTCATTTCCAAGGGGGTTCAAGTCCTCAACCCTCTGGAATCGATATCATTATCGTCATCGTCGTCATCGTCGTCGTCGTCATCATCATCATCATTATTATTATTATTAATGATATAATTATTAATAACATTAATAATAAGTGTTATTGTAATTATTATTTATTATTAACAATAATAATTATTAATAATAATAATAATTATTACCAATATTAATTAATAATAATAATTACTAATTATTATTGATAATATTAATCATTATTATTATGATTAATACCAACAACAATTATGATTGAAATTATTAATTATTACTACTAATATTAATTAATAATTATAATTATTATTAATAATTATTATTTTTATTATTAATTATTACTACTAATTATTAATTATTACTACTAATAGTTATAATTATGATTAATAATTATTATTTTTATTATCAATTATTATTATTAGTATTTATAATTAACAATAATTAATAATAACAATTAATAATTATAATTATAATTATTCTTATTAATTATTCTTAGTAATAATAATAATTATTAATATTATTATTAAGTATTATTTTTAATTAATATTATTAATAATATTTATAATTAATAATAATTAATGATATTAATGTTAATACCATTATGATTAATTATTATGATAATATTAATTATTATTTTTATTATTAATTATTATTAATAATAATATTTATAGTTAATAATAATTAATAATATGAATATTAATATTAATAATTATTATGATTATTATTATTTGTATTAATAAGAATTATTTTTGTAATTATTAATATTAATTATTAATAATATTGATAATTCTTATGATTAATTATTGTTATTAACAATTATTATAAATTATTATTATAATTATAATTATTATAAATTATAAGTTATTATTATTAATTACTAATATTACTTGATAATAATATTAACAATAATTGTTTTTAATGTTAATAATAACAATAATTAATTATTAATTATTATTAATATGAATAATTATTATTATTAGTAGTAATAATAATGTTTATTATTATCATTATCATTAATATTGCTATTATTGTTATTATTAATCATTATTAATCATTATTATTTTTTTAAATAGAATAGATTTGACTTCATTCCATAATCTATAGTCAAACAATAAGGATTGAAACTTGATTCCATTCCTTTTCTCTCGAAACACAAGAGTTTAGGATTCAAGTTTCACCCTTCATCCCTCAGGAATCATCCCTTGATTTCATTCCATTCTATTTTTTCTCACCAAACAGGGCCTTAGAAGGAATTTAGGAAAGTATGAATATTGCTTTTTCTTTCCTACATTGTCTAGCGTAAAGAAAGCATTATCATGATTTGTTCCTTTTTCTCAATGAAGAGATTTACCTCTTGTATTTTTGCTAAGTTTTGAAAGAGATTACATGTATTTATTCTAGACATAAATCTTGGCAAAACAAGCATTTACCAAAAATGATTGTTTTTGAAATTTGAAATTGAGGCAAATGGGAGGGAAGTTATTTCAGATGCCTACTTTGGTAGGATGCTACATGGTGCAAGAGAACTTTTGAAAAATACATTGTAATTATAATTGTAGATAGTATATGGTTATGTAATTCTTACAAATCTTGTAATTATGAATGTGTATATACAAAAAGAAAAAACAATTGCCCTAAAGCACATCTAAATTGATATTCATCCAACTTACGAGATCAATGTAACCCTTATAAGTTACACTAGGCTATACGTCAATGGTCATTTGATCCATGGAATTCTGAACTAAAATTTGAACTACTAGTTATTCGAAATCTACAAATGCTCTTATATTTAATAGTACTGGTGACTACGCAATTCTTTGAACTGCTTACAAAATGGGGGGGGGGGGGGGGGAGGGTGGTTGGGAAGGAAGGCAATTTCTCTTGTTTGAAGATGTGGTCATGTGAGGAGACGGTAAGCCCTACAGTTCCAAAGCCAGATATCTCAAGTGGCATAGGCGAAATTGCCAGAGTTATCATCTTGAGTACAGAAATTCTCCCCTAACCGTACATATTGTTTGTTTGGAAGCAATGCCTCAAGCCCCCAAAAAGCTATGCACGATTGCTTGACCTCCAACTAAGCAAGCTTACGAGCCCATTCAATCCTTTCAAGCAAGTTGATCAAAACCAGGGAAACTCTACCTAACAGAAAAACAGAGCATATTTCCCCATCAATTTGCTGCCTGAAGACTGACAATGACACTCAAAATCAAAATACCAGCATAGCTCTCCGTCAGTCCGGTAGATCTCATATTGAATACTGATCCAACCCCCTAGACCATGCATTATCTCAATCAAGTACCGTGTGAAAGCAGAAAAAAGAAGAAAGAAAAGCTCTACAGCACATCTTGAGTCAACTTTTGCTCGTGTGTATGAACTTGACTGCAGATCGCTAGTTGAAAGTTGTTGCTCCTATGGACATGCGTATTTACAGCAAAACAGCAGTACAGACTCTACTTGCCATACCTGCAATAACAGGGTATCCAAGGCATATATCACGTTAAACACACACACACACACACACACACACACGCACAAACAATGGAAACAAGAAACCCAAAAATGAACCACCCAGAAATTGTAACCATGTAAGCAAACCTGAGAAGCCAACAAAAGCTTTCTCAAGCATCCATGGGATACCAGTTATTTTCAACCATTGCCAGAGCAGCATTGGCATTCAACAAGGCAGTATCCCAAACACGCCAATTAATACTATGAAGCTATTTGTAGGTCGAAGAGTAGTTTGAGTTTGTCAAGCTCAAGTGTTAGAGGTTAGCTTTCTTTCATACTTGCAAACATGATTATTAAACGCGCAGCTTTTGCTGCTTTAAACATCTAAGTAGGCTATTGCATAGGTACGAGTTATACATTCATTAACTGCTCAAACTAGTCATGAATTAGATTCATGACTAACTTATCCGAAAAGTTCATAATTTTCTACTTCACCCTTTTCCTCCCATCTTTTTGGGTGGGGAAAAAGGGGGGGGTGCCTGGGTTGAAACTTGGGTAAGTGTTCATAAACATGGGCTTTGTATCAGAATGAAAAGTTTCAAATTCAATGACTGGTTCGCACATTTGCATATCATCCTTTCTAGAAGAATTGGAGTGCATATACTGACACATTACAAAAATATCATTCAACAGAATAGGAATAAGGTTATGGGAAAGAAAGTGAGGACCATGCATAATTATTCATAATTTATTAGCCTTAGAAAGACAGAAAAGAGTTTACATCTTCACCGCTATCGTAGTGTGAGCCCTGAAATATGATTATTGGGAAAGGCATTTTGTTACTGCATTGCAGCTTCATAGATGCCTCTTTACTTTTCCTTTTCAAACATTTCACCATCAGTTCCCATGAGTCTCCATCATATTCATAGAATTATTCCCTGAGGGCCCAGACAGCACTTCTGAGAGTTGAACACCTACTTACACTCGCCTCTAGCATAGTATTTCTGCTATGCGCTAACCAATTCCATATATCTTCAAATATCGGTACGTTCCTTCATACTATGCACCACTATATTTAATTCTGAAAATTCATGTTCAATCTAGTAGGAAACAAGCATTATCAGCCATGCATCTCCCAATTTGGCAAAGTACTAGATAGGAAGAGTAACTTGCAGACATTTAAGACCATTTGGGATTTAAAAGCAACCAAGGCCATAGCAACACAAGCAGCTTCCAAATACTCATGAGCACAACTTCCACATGGTGGTAATACTCAAGCACTAACCTCAGCTGATCTTTCAATCATTTAAAGTAAGCAAAGAGAGCTTGTTCGCCAACTTCTCCATGAACTCTGACAACATCAGATAATTCCCTTTAGCGTATACATCGACTGGCCATGTCATTGGAATTTCCAAATTTCTGAAGCGGTGGATAACCATAACTTAGCATGCGAACTGAGTTTTTTTTTTCTAGAATAAGCACATATGATATACGTAGTTGCTACATATAACACGCACATATGACATAGGGAGTTGCTACATATAACACCACCTGCAAGAAGATTTCTTTCTAGAATCTAAACCTCTGTGCCTTTTGATGTCTGCTTAGTTTTCCTCTGTTTGTCATACATTCCTTTTCCAAAAATCCATATAAATGAAGTTCCAGAAAATCACAGTCATAGACAGACAAGATATATGCACCAACAGCATTAGCTGGAAAATAGTAGACTACTAAAGAAAAATGTGAGTGAGATGTTTTGATGTCTGGAAAAAGCATAGGGGCTTGGATGGATACTAACAATAGCTCGATAGACATTTAAGTCCATAACAGCGGCACAGGAGATTCAAAAAATTGAATACATACCCTTCTGAACATCTGAACTTGCAGCAGCGAAGGCGCTCCTCTGAGTAAGAGGAAAAGATTGCACTAAGGTCAGTTGCCAGTTTTGGTACCTCAAACCATGGAAGTATATCCCAAACCTTCACAATCTGGACATAGTTTGAATTTTCCTCAACAATGTCAACATTCCAAATGAGATAAAATGTCCCATCCACCTTAATGTATTCTAACAAGTGGGAAATTCCACCCTTAAAGTTAAGATATCTCTCTCCATGAGGCTTGCGCCAACCAGATGAAATTTTTGACAACAATAACAATACTTCCTTACGAATGGCCATTTTCTCAATTCCAGCTATAGACTGCCGAAAATTGTCACTGAAGAAAATCTGCAAGACAAGAAAGTGAGTCACTGATAGTTCAAGATATGAAGACAGATGAAAGAGGACAATAACACCAAGAAATTGTGGGTCAATATGACATATCAGTGCGCCTAGGGATGGTGGTTTCATTCAACACAATCTACCCTGTAGTGATTTTTCCTTTTTTTTCTTTTCCGGAAATTTGCCTGCCATTATGTTTTCTGTTACACTTCTTTATATGCAGTCACGTGTAGAGACATAAGTAGCACCAACAGAGTAACCAAATGATGTCCAATATGGGCATGTCAAAGTCAAATTATTTCAGTCACTCCTTTTTTTGTCTTTCCTCTTTTGCCCCAGGCATCATTTGGCATGAACTGAATAAAGTAAAGACCTGGATCAAAGCCAATAGTTATTTGCAAAATCGTTACAGTAAGTAATCATAGTAATCCACAGAGCCAGCTGCCAGGCCTAATCACATCACCCTCAAACCAACAGGAACTCTTAGGCCATTGCATGCAAGGCAAAGATCAAAAACCAAAATAACAGGGAAAAATAGAGTGAATCCAACCCTTAAAAATACATAAAAATATAAAAATGAAATTCCTCCCCGTCCTACAAAATGGGAAATTATCCCTTCATAGATGTCTGAAAAACATGGGCAAAATCATGTTCCCAAAATTTTACTTTTCCAATGTCAGACAAGCTTATGGTAACAAAAGAAAGGATTTATCAGGCAAATCCTCTAGGCACTAGCAGGGAGTTAAAAATAATATTTTCTGAAGTAGATCACATCCATTGATGCAACCACTGGAGGGGGGTAGGAAGCATAAATGATCATTCAATCTAACAAACTCAGAGGGAAAATGAAAGTGGCGTCCAAGCTTGTCTATCATAACCTTCTTGACATCACCAGAAAACTAAGTTTTTCGTACATGTGGCATGAAGAATGAGATCTGATTGTACCTTCCACCTCGATTTTCTGAATAATATTGAGTTCTCACGAAGTAACACATCAAACTGGTCTGCCTGGTCAAGGTCCAGCAAGCCAAATGCAATCGCAAAGGTCATATTTTCATCATCCTCAGCATCAAAGAAACATCCGCGGCCCTTCGAATCAGTGACTAAATTCTTCCAAACAGTATCACTGCTAACCAGAGTTGCTGCATTCCCTATTATCCAAAGGCAATACCTATAACATGAAGGGAACCCAAAACACCAGAGTGGAACTTCAAAATGTCAAAATATGCACCATTACCAGTACCATATGATCTGCATGATGGAGACAAAATACCTGGCTCTAGTCAAAGCTACATTAGTTCTTCGACAGTCAGAAAGAAATCCCACTGAGCCACTCCCGTTGCATCTGACAGTAGAGATTATAATCACATCCTCCTCTCCACCTTGAAAACCATCTACAGAGCGAACACGCACAGAAACTTCACCATTTGGGTCTATGCAGTTAAGTTCTTTGAGCTTCCGTTCAATTGCATTGACTTGTGCCTTGTAAGGGGATATGACACCAACAGTAATAATTTCTCTGGTAGCTTTGACTTCTACACATCAGAAATTGGTGAGTACATAGATGACACAACAAGCAGATGATAGTATCTTAATGATGAGCAGGATATGAACAATAGTTTATGAAAAACCTTAGTTCGCAATTTATGAGTGTACACATATATTGGGTCCATGGAGAAAATAAAACGGGTACCTCGGATGAGTTTGCTTACAATTTCACAGACCACAGCTACTTCAAGCACATTTTTGAAGCTATTTCCATCGTCTGACATCTCTTGCCCATGTGTCACATCAATAAAAGAATATGGGCCATACATGTTTCCAGGAAGTATTTGCCTCTGGCAGTTTTCTGCTTTCACAGTCGGGGCATCCAAGATCCGCTTCTGGTAGAACTCCATATTTGGAAACAAGCTAATTGATGGATGCATTCTGTACTGGACATTCAGAAGGTGCCTCTCGCATTCCAATGATACAAGCCTTTCAAACAGACTTCTTCCAAATTCAGCCTTCTCTGATACCTAATGGGAAAATAATCTCCTTAAAATTTGATCATAAAGATTACCTCACTAATAATAAACAAGCATCTGAAGAGCTACCTTATACCTTGCTTTTGACCAAAGCAGGCAGCTGTCTTTCATCCCCAATGAGAATAGCATGACGAAGGCCAGGAAGCTGTAGAGGAATAGCAGATTCGCATTCTTTCAGTTGTGCAGCTTCATCAATAACAACTATTGGTAGCCGCATAGGCCCGTCTTCATGCAACCTAATAGACCCAGAAGCAGTGCAAAAAAAAAGACGCCCATTTTGAAGACAAAATTCTCGAATTTTAGCTTTGCCACATACATCCGATGCATCAAATCGTTCACGAAGGGATTTGAGGGCTTTTAGGCATTCATTTTTCATTCTGTCAGAATCACTATTAGCAACACCAACACAGCAAAAGAATAGGTGAAGTTTATCAAGCATACTAACAGCATTAGTCATGCTTCTGACCACCTTCAATGAAATAAAAGAAGTAGGCAAATGAGTACACAGTATAGTCGTGAAAAACTTCATCCTTTTTCTGAAGGAATGAAATCTTTTTTTCACAAATTGTTCAAATGTCAGCTTTTCATTTGAAAGTCCGTTATTTATGTCACGCCCCCTTAATGTTGATTCCGCCTGCTGTGGCGTTGACACTTTTCCCAGGTTCTTTGCTCTGTTTCCAGCTTGGATGGTCTTTTCAATAATCTTCTTCCAAATTTTTCTCTTATATTCCGAATTTCCAGCATCCTTCTGTATTCCTGCACCTTGATCACTTCTAGAACCAGGCTCATTATTTATTTCCTCTACGAACTGCTGCAGCTCCTCATCATCACCATCACCATCATCATCATCAACAACAATATCTTCAATGCTTTCCTTTTGCAAGTATAAATGATACTGTTGTTCAGGATTTTCAAGCAAACATATCATGAAGTTTAAACTATAACTCCAGCCTGATGACCGTTGAAGGCACTTGTTGAGCATATGAACACGAAAATCAAGAAAAATATCAAAAAGTTCATCATGATCACTTATCTTCAGTCTTTTCCCGTTACCATATAAAACTATGTCTCCAAGACCATAATTGCCATTCTCAAAGGACTTTGAAGCTAATTTCAAAAGGCGTTTTGCCGCTTCCACAACAGCAATGTTAGTTGGAGCACAAGTAACTACTCTGCACTTCATCTTTAACATAGCAAACAAGAAAGATGCAATTGTCTTTGTCTTCCCTGTTCCAGGAGGGCCCCATACTAGTTTGACTGTATTTTTATGATAGCAATCCTTCAAAGCAGTGCAGCTGACAACAGTGTCTTCTTGGGATTCGTTCAAATCCAAGAACGAATCATGGCTCCTGTGGATGAGGCTTCAATCAAGGTTCTCTCACTGTGAAAGCAAACAGGACAATTTCTACATACCTGTATTGAAGACAAAAGAAGATCTATAACTAGTGCTGTTACAATTGAAAAATACCAGTAACAGGCTGCCATAATTGTCAGAAATGGTAATGCAACTGAATATATCTGAATACTAATTCAGATTATTTCTTACAATCGGATCCATCTGCAGGACTTTACTGATGATATTGAAGCTCCTGTTACCAAGTTGCAGATTTAGTGCTTTCCACATGCGGATATTTGTTGTGAGATTAGCTAGAAAGACTGCCAAAGTTGGTACCAAGGAGTGTTTCCCTCGAGCAGGTAATTCAGATATAATTGGCTTTGACAAACGAACTGTGAGTAAATATTCATCTGGATTTTGCATCTTGCTTACTTGCTGAACGAAAGCTATGAGATAAGGTAGTTTAGGACTGTTAATATCAGCAAGACTTTTTGGCCTCACATCTGTTAACGCTATGAGGTCTCCAGTTTCAGGCTCACGTGGTTCGATATTGTCCTCCAGGCAACACATCCCCTCCAACTCAATAGAGAATATAAGATTATTGGGAGGGTGGTAATCTTCTGAAGCCTTAATGCAGCTTATCCGTCGTGCAGGAGCAAGTGAAACTGTTGACAAGCTAGAACAGATATCTGCACGTGTTTCCTCAATCAAAGGAAAAATAAAGGAGCCGAAGTAGTGGCTCACTGAAAGAAATGACCTGGGAATCTGTTTTACCTGTGAAAGAACAAACTAAACATTAGAAGAGAAATATATTAATGAGGATTAGAAATGCACAATAAGCAACATTCAATTCATTTCATGCCATTTAGAGCTATGTACCATTTTCAGTTATTAGTTGTCACCAAGAAACATGATGGCATACAAAACTTGTACTTCCTCTCTATATGAAACTAGTATTCCCACAAACCATGGGGAAAGGTGAAGCTTTAGTTGCCAGAACAAATTATGCAACTCACTATCCAGCAAATTGGAAAAGGGACTTAGAATGTGAGATAGGTTTCTGATATACAAAGAGAAAAGCCAAAATAAGAAAATCTACGCTTTCATTCGTGCAGGCCATTCGAGTGAGGAATATGGAGAGCTGATAACATGAACATTCTTTCTGAGAAAGCAGACAAACTTCCCAAGTCAAAAGTAAGTCCAGTTCATGAGAAGGAAAGAGGGATAGGGTAGAGGAGGGCCAGAAATGGGTGCACAGAAGACTTGGCAGAGCTCGGACTAAATGGATTGTGTTCATATCTCACTTCAGACATCTCCAAATTTGCCATTGTTTAGGTATTAACTTCTGAATCAAATTGCTGAATACTTCAGCGTAGCGATTCTTTCAGGTCTAATGGAACTAACAAGTAAATAGTTGACGACCTTTGTTCACTATAATGATGACTAACTAATGAGATGGATGTCAACTATACATTCATAAACGGCATTCAAAATGGATTAGAAGGTATTGAAAATGATATATTTCCAGGTGCAGTACTTATATACGAACTCCTATAGGGAGAATCATGTTAAACATCTTTGGAGAAGCAATAAGACTGCTTCCACCCCCACTCCCTCCAAAAAATAATGAAGAAAAAAATTCTGAGAGAGGACTTTAATCTTCTCCAAAAAAATTATATGCACTCTCAAAAGATAGCC
The DNA here is from genome assembly GCA_029747015.1 of Carnegiea gigantea. Lineage (NCBI taxonomy): Eukaryota > Viridiplantae > Streptophyta > Magnoliopsida > Caryophyllales > Cactaceae > Carnegiea > Carnegiea gigantea. The sequence goes on along the minus strand of JAKOGI010000579.1, from coordinate 101,334 downwards.
TTTACATTCACAGAATGACTGGCCAGCTATGTCACTCTGAGCAAAAGAGCAAAAGCCAGAAATGAAGAAAGGAAGGGGAACTGCTGTGTTATCTTTGTTTTGTTTTCTCAAGGACGTCAAAAGAGTCTCCTTTAATATCCTTTTTGATATATAATAAACACCATTATTCAGAAATCAGAACATATCAGCATGACAACTATCATTACTTTCAACACACAGGAGCACAATGCACATCAAAAGGAAAAAGGATCATTTCTGATAACTAAAGCAAGTGTAAAGAACAAGATACCACTACAGAAATAATCACTCCAGACAGGATAATGATACAATTTGCAAAGTTTTCCAAGTTATATACAGGGTCATGAACACAGAGGCAAAACTATGGAAACAAATGCTTTTCCAAACATCATTCTCCTCTTAAGCTCTGCTTACCCGTTTACAAAGAAGCCTAGTACAAGCAAAGCACACCTATCGATGGGTTACTACTTATAAAAACACCACATAATTTTTAATGCATAAAAGACCAAAGGCATAACTTGAAAATGAAATTCAAGACCTCTTTTCCCCTCATTGTTTGTTTTGATCGAGGGGTGCATGCTGCTATGCTTGCAGATGGTAGGTTGCAGATACCCCCTCCCCGCAAAAGGGGGGGGGGTTCAAACTTCATCTAATTGGCCCGTGTGGCTGCTTAGTCACATCCCACTACACTCGGTTGAGAGTCGAGACATGATACAAGTGAATTCAACTCAGCATAATGTCACATTGTTCTCGCTTATATTACACAGTGGAATGGTCCAACTTCCCGCTAGTGATTTTGCCTGCTCTAAGTATGATCAATTACAACTTGTGAAAGTTGCCTTTTTTCTTTTATGAAACTCAGAATCTGATGCCAATGGCATTTATAAGGAATTTCATCGGTATTTGGAGACCAAAAATGCAAGCCCAAACCACGTGAATTTCACAGGTATATGTACTAAAATTTCAAAACCTTTCAGAAATATTGAACGCCCATACACTTCACAACCAAAAATGGGAACAATTTTAATGAGACATATTCAAGATATACGTAATCTATTCATATTCCATAAGTAGAAAAATCAGCCAGAGATCCCATTAATAATTAAAACTTAGAGCCAACACAAGAGTACAAAACCAACCCAGCGATCAAATTTCGACAAAAATCCTTAGCAAACCCTTCATTTTCAAATTGAATTGCGAAATCAGCAGAAACCCATTACAAAATTCTGGCCAAATATCAGCAAAAAACCTTGAAGGAGAGAGAATGGCGCAAGAGAAGACCTTGTTTTTATAGAGATTATTGTTTAGAACATCATCAAAAGACCAAGAGAACACCAAGTCCACTAAGCTTGCAGTAGCGGGTTCAGGGTCATCATTCTCCATTTTCTCTCTCCTCAACTACTGCACTGGTTGTCGCAAAATTCGAAATGCAGGCAAAATTATGGAAGAAGAGAAACCCTACAAAAACTGGGTTCAGTTTCTCAGTAATGTAGCATTATTACGTTAACTTGTGAGCAATCTCCGAGAGTCCGAGTAATATGATTTCCCTGTATTTTTGCCTTGCGTTTCTGCCTTTCTGGGGTTCGTGCGCCCAGACACGCAGCAATCCGCAAAGAGAGAGACGACGGACAGCCTATGGGAGACGGCCCACAAATTGAGGTCAAAAAAAGCCTTAAAAACAGGGTTTCGAAATTGCTCAACGCCGCCCAGCAATCCTAAGATATATACTTATGTATTATATTCAGATACATTTTTATATAAGATGTATTGTATAATTGGACTAAATCTCTCTTTCATTTTTTCCAATCGAACAAACACTGTTGTAAATTCTACCAGCCCAATCACCTAGATAAAAATATATTATAAAGAACAAAAGGTACACTGCAAACAAGAAAAGATACACTATAGGTAAGAAATGATACATTGCAAAAAACATACGATACACTGCAAGAAGGAAAGATACACTGTAGAGCATAAAAGATACACTACTGCAGAAAAAAAATACACCATAATATATTGAGCGTGTGTCCACTATGCGACATCAGAGTGTGTACCATGCTAAATATATACATTTGTATCTAAAAATTTTCGCACCCCTGCCACCCTTTTTTTTTCCTTTTTCCTTTTTGAAATGGAACAATCCCCACGTGCCATGCACATACGCATAATCCTTATTAAGTTACAAGTATTATTTACTTTGTAAATATGACTCCAACTGCAAAAGAAAAAGTCACTACTCATTACTCAATGCACCATTGTCATTAAGTTTCTTTCATTATCTTCCATGGTAATCATTCAATATTGAATGAATATTGATTTGAGCACTGTAGTCATTAAGCTATAAAAGGGGAGAAAATTAGAGAGAAATAGGGAAGAGATGGATTAACATCTCTGTGCTCAAATCAATATTCATTTAATATTCAATAGTATATGATAGATAATTAACAAAGGTACATAGATCCCTTATTTATAGACGCATAGCCTTCGTAATACGAACTAGTATGACTCCTAATGGAAATAGCAAAGTGTATATTCCTAATGAGACTTGGGCACTATAATGTTAATCCTAATGGAAATAAGAAACCATAATAAACTATAATTATAATCAAATATCTTAACTATTATTCTTATATTTCTTTCTACAATAAGTCTTGATGAATCCATCATCTCTCCCCCACTTGGAAAAACTCACCCCCAGAGAGTTAGCTTGAAGATGTCCATCCAGTAAATCAGGAGGGATACGACGCATATCCTCCTCATGAACCCAAGAATTATCAGATTGGGGACGGCTTTTCCAATGGACCAAGAATCATTGAAAACCTCCTATACCAATACTAACAATCTCGTCTTCCAGTATGGCTTCAACTTCATCGACCGCTGATGGCGGAGTAGGAGGCAACTGAGGTACTGAAACTGAAGAAGTCGCGAAATCACCTGTAACGCTTGCAGAAAATGTGGGAGGTGCAATAGTACCTTGGTAAAGTGTCAAATCCTCAACGTTGAAGATAAGACTAATAGATAAATCAAAGGGTAAGTCAATTAAATATGCATTGGATCAAGACGTTTCAAAATGCTATAAGGTCCACAAGCTCGAGTAAAGAGCTTTTTAAAAGAATGTTTTGGAAATCTTTTAGGATGAATTCGGAGCATCACATAATCACCCTCATTAAAGTCTAGCTTTCTACGATGCACATTGGCAACAAGTTTATAATTTTCATTACTCTATGCAATTTTCTGTTGAACATCGGCATGCACATCATGAATATGTGTAACACCTCCAACCCCTAGGGCTAGGAGTATTACGTTTGCTTACTTCCTAGTTAAACCCCTGTAATCAACGGAAGTATAAAGAACTCTAAAATAAGCTCAACGGCTACACGCCGGAGTTCATAACTCAACGAGGAACTCGCTTCGCGTACATCAAACAATATAGTTCATTAATAAAAAAGAAATAAAAGATACAACTCTACAGTTCACACAACCAGAGTACTGGGGGTTTGCATCCCAAAATATAGACAAGTTCAGTTAAAAAGAAACTGACTAATAAGATGGTTGGCTCACATGGCCATATAGAGCGACTTATAAATAATATGCATTGCATGAACTAGAGTACTTGTTTGTATATAATTACAAACTAGGAATACATCATGTTACGTCATTTAACATGTAAATCCACTTCTGTACGTGCACACATGGCACCTTATCAAGCAAAGGTAGACTCCAACTTGGCACTTATAAATTGACTTCTACCTGTCATAATAAAAACCTAGGAAAAAGGGTAAAGAGTAATGGGATGAGCAACCACACGCTCAGTAAGTATTCCCGACTCCTTAAAACTAAAACCGTTACAGGCAATAATACCATTAATAGTCATATGTCACATATTTATGTATTACTATCATATTAGGTAATCATAGTCCCCAAGGACAGATTATTACCCATAAATTTTATTCTAGCCACTCAAACTCATTTTTAGGTCTCTAAATGACCAAATTTCCTCACTAGCAGGCACTCAGGCACGAAAACAAGCAACAAGAACAATGCACTGAACTTTCTTTCATAGATTATGCACATTCAAAGCTTAAATGTTTGATTCATTGTAGGGATATGGCCATGCCTTACTTGAAATTTCATTTCAAACTCATTCATAAAATAAGCACAGGATATGCACCGACATCTTCCTTTCTTCTTTCTGAACGATAGAGAATTTCGTTGACTCCCAACTATAGGCTATGTGGTATAATGCGTGATTTATGCCTTGTCCATCCAATTCATTTATGCGAGATGCTTAAACACATGGACTAAAGATTATGCAAGGAACTTTCTTTCACAAAATATGCACATTTAAACTTATATGCTCGATGCATTACAATGATATAACCATGCTTTATTTAGAATTTCATTCATACTGTACTTAGAATCTTAATCACAAGATGTGCACAGGAATCTTTCTTTCTTTTTCTGAAAACACTTTACTTAGCCTCTTGAGGCTCATAAAAACTCTTTTCTTAGCCTCTTGAGACTTATATTTTTTAAAAGGAATCTCTTTCATAATGATCCTCTAATGATCCTTAAAAAGTATTCGAATCTCATTCGAACTGACCTCTTAATGGCCCTTAAAAACTTTCTTCCTTTCTGAAATACTTAAAATGGAGAAATATCGACTGCTTTTCTTACTTATTAGGAAAATACCCTGAGTATAAGATCATCATCATGTGCTGGTTGGGTGAGATCTATTCTCAACCCCTAGTGAGACTATCACTCACACTAATCTCTTACTCCTAGGATGGCAACTAAATTGGACCTTAACTCTCGTCAGGGCCTCTAGGGTTTCCCACTATTGGGGCTATTCCCTAGCCTAGGGATTCCCCTGTACAAGTAGGTTTACTCTCATGGGATTCCCCCGTTCTAGCGAGTTCACTCCCATCTTATTGTCCCTGAGCACGATATCTTAGCCAATTTAAAGTGTATGGCCATAGCGGCTAATAAGTTTGCTGTATCTTACAGCGAAATCATTTTTCATATAATGCACTCCTTTTGAAAACTCCTTAGGGATTCCCCCATTCCAGCAGGTTTACTCCCAAAACTGTATTCGTATTGTTAAAAATAGGTCATCGTTCGCTAATACTTATGACTACTATTATTTTAAACCACAAAAAATCTTCTTTTTCAAAATTTCAGCCTCACACGCACAATCAAGCTCAATGACGTGAAGGGGAGGGATTTACACATAACACATTCAAATACTTCATACTTCAACTTGGCAGAATAAGCCACACATGGCCTCGCAATCCACACGATTGCGGTCAAACATAACCCAGGCTCCCTCATCGCACAACACCAACCATAAAGAACCTCAAAACTCTCATCACTTCATCCTTGAGCCATCCAACTACCAACTCGATTTTCAATTCCATAACCATAGTACATTATCATGAAAGTCATATAGAAATGTGTAAGAGCGACATATAACTTACCGAGCGATCAGCATCCATCCAGCGGCACATTACGGCATTTATAAACATATACATTTCATTAACTTAAGTAGGGTGCTCAACGGACCGAAAGAACTAATAAGGCATGAAACTAACTTGCATTTATAACTCACATTTACGAAATAAGCATGTCATATTCATGTCATTTTCAAAGCAGAACTAACCAACTAAACATGCATCGGCTTAAAACATTCTCAGGTTGTTTCAAAGACTACTTTTAAGCATGAATTAGCTCACTTAACATGTATCGATTCAAAGCATGCATCGATTTTAGGTATTCTTAGGTCATTTCAAAGTCATTTTCAGGCATGAATTAGTTAACTTAACGGGCATTGATTCAAAACATTCTCAGATTATTTCGAAGCTACTTCCAAGCATAAAGTAACTAAATTAACGTGCATCGAATTAAAGTGTTCTTTACTCCCATAATGTCCAATTTGCCAAACATGGAAATCACACATTCTCGTCAATTTAAAGCGCATACTTTCTACCCAACTAAGGAGTTTGTTCTAGCCTAATTTAAGGAACATTTCAGGCATAACAAATAGTTCAGTTAACATGCACCGATTTGGGGCAATCTTAGGCATAAAAATTAGTTCAACTAGTCTGACTAATTCGAAACTAACATATATCAATTTAAACTGAATTCAACTAAAATAGAGCATGCTCAATTAGTCATCACAATCCCGATTAATCCGGCTAACCCTAGATGAACATGTATCATCACTCAAAGGGCTAAAACCTTTTCGAAATTACTAATACTTAGGAGGTAAGAAACACCCACCTGGACTCCAAGCTTGAGGACCCGTTTTAAGGACTTTCGTGTGCTGTTGTGAATGCTCAGGAACCCGAAAACTCACCCCTATTGGATGCTAATCTCAGACCCAAACAAATCAATCTAGACCCTGTTTTCTGCTGCTGTTCTGTGCCCAAACCGTGTACTGGCCAGTGGGGGGTTGCCGCCACTAGCGCTGGCCGTTCTAGCTGCCCGCCGCCGCCGTCGCATGGCCGCCGTCTCAGTCCTCTCTCTCAATTTGCTCCATCGACCCCTCTCTCTATGCGTGGTCGCTCGGGGCTAGGGCAGCAGAAACCCCCTCTTGGTCGTGGTTTTTTTTTTTCCTAGAAAAACAAGGGGCTTCGGCCCCTTTTACTCATTTCTTCCTTTTTTTGGGTTAAAACTTGCCCATCAACTAAAATCTTTAGTCCAATCTCGTATCTCTTATTCTAAACCCAGATCGTCAATACAATCGTTCGTCAATTATTCGTTCCCAAATATATCAGGGTTTGATTTATTAATCAATTAAATGAATTCTAAGGTTGGCAACCTAATCATGTTCGAGTTTCTACTCGATTTAGAAACTGATAAAAATCCTTATTAACGCTTATTAAAAATCTTCGAAGGATTTTCAAAACTAATAATAATGATAACAGAAACGATAATATTCTTTGTTTAATAAAATTATCATTCACATAAGCACATCAATAATAATTTAACTTATATAGTTAATACAAATACGATTTTGTAACGTAAAAGGGTAATACAATTAGCTTAACAAAAAACAAGGAATGCGGGTGTTACAATATGTTTAGCAAAAGTTTCAGCAAATTCAGTAGGCCGAGAATCAATAGGTAACCACACTAAATCAAAAGGAAGACGAGGAACAATACCATGCACAGCTTTAAATGGACTCTTTCTAGTGGACTTGTTTACAACATTATTTTAAGCAAATTCAGCAGTGGGTAAAATCAAATCCCAAGTATTAGGTTTCTCACCGACAAGACATTTAAGAAGGTTACCTAGACTCCAGTTGACAACCTTGGTTGTCCATCAGTTTGAGGGTGGAAAGCAGCAGAAAATTTTAAGTGAGTGCCAAACAGTTTCCACAATGTCCTCTAAAAATGACTTATAAGTTTAACATCCCTATCAGACACAATAGATGATGGCAAATCATGCAACGAACAATTTTCGTAAAGAAGATCCTTGCAACATAGGATGCATCAGTAGTTTTGCTACAAGGGATGAAATGTGCCATCTTAGAAAACCTATCCACAACAACGAGAATGCAATCATGACCTCTAGCAGTTCATGAAATACATAAGACAAAATCCATACTAAGGTCTTTCAAGGGAATGTGTGGAACAGGTAAAGGAGTATATAAGCTAGTGTTTTGCTTCCTAGCTTTTGCAAGCTGGCAAGTTCGACATTGAGAGATAACTTGGGCCATATCCTTGCGTAAGCAGGGCCAAAAAAAGGGTCAGCAATAAGAATGGTGGTCTATCCCGACCCAAATGACTGGCAAGACCTCCATCATGCAATTCCCATATTAGAAAACCACGACGCAAGGTGTTAGGAATGCACAACTTTGATCCATAAAACAAATAGCCATCCACAATCATATAATCAACAAAGTCACGATGGTTACCATGCAAAACCTCATCATAAGTCTTAGCAAAGTCCGGGTACAAGGTGTATTGGTCTTTCAGTTTTTCAAATCCAACAACTGATGTAGTCCATCTATGCAATAGAAGTCCTACTCTACTCAAAGCATCAACAACAATATTTTCAACACCTGAACGATGTTTAAGCATGAAGGAATAATCTTGAAGGAACTCAACCCACTTAGCGTGTTTCTCTCTAAGTTTTCTGTGGTTGTTAACGAATTTCAATGCATCATGATCACTCCAAAGAACAAACTACTTAGGAAGGAGATAGTATCGCCAATGTTCCAAACAACACACAAAACCATAAAACTCTTTCTCATAGGTGGTGTACTTATCTCTCCTGGAATCATTAAGCTTCTCGCTAAAGTAAGCTATAAGGTGTCTTTGACTCAAAACACGTCCTATCCCGACCCCTGAAGCATCACAAGCAACTTCGAATACTTTAGAAAAATTAAGATGGCATAAGACAGGGGCCTCAATCATTTTCTTTTTAATTAGGTTAAAAACTTCTTTCGCAGGTTTAGTCCATGTAAATGCACCTTTTCTCAAACAGTCAATGATAGGAGCCATAGAGGAACTAAAATTCTTGATAAAGCATTTATAGAAAGTGGCTAACCTATGAAAGCTTCTCACATTAGAAATGGTTTTAGGTTCGAGCTACTCTACTATAGATTTGACCTTTTCGGAATCGGTAAAAATTCCTTTCATTGGCACAACAAACCCAACGAAAATGACCTCAGATTGCAAGAAAGAACATTTAGCTAAATTAATGTATAACTTTTGTGCTTAGAGGACCTCAAGGACTAACCTTAAGTGTTTCAGGTGTTCTTCCCCAGAAGGGTTGTATATTAGAATGTCATCAAAGTACACTACCACAAACTTCCCAAGGAAAGGGCAAAGAATATGAGTCACGGCTCTCATAAAAGTACTAGGGGCATTGGTTAAACTGAAGGGCATAACTAACCATTAAACAATCCTTCGGGAGTTTTAAAGGCAATTTTCCACTCATTCTCAAGTATTATTCTCAATTAATAGTTTCCTACCGCAAGGTCAATTTTCAAGAAACATTTAGATCCCGACATCTGGTCCAACATATCATCAAGTCTAGGATTAGGAAACCTATATCTTACAGTAATTTTATTAATGGCTCTACTGTCAATACACATCCTCCAAGAGCCATCTCAATTTGTTTATTAAGCTCTTCACGTTCACCATGGTTCATTCTATAGTAAGGTACGTTAGGTAAGGGCGATCCTAGGACAAGGTCTATAGCATGTTAGATATCCCTCAAAGGAGGTAGTTCAGCAGGAAGATCGTCAAGAGATACATCCTTAAATTCATCAAGAATGTCACTAATATCAAGGGACATCTTACATGTAGTAGCACAGGGAAACACAGGTGGGGCTTTGGCTACTAAAGCTAGCAACATACTGGACTGTTTTCCTTCTATTTCACATTCATATCCAGATAAAAAATGTAACTTTTTAGCCTGTTCCTTAGATTGAGGCAATTTAGGGTTAGTTCTTTTGGGATTATTATGTTCCGATGGTTGAGCAGGAGCTAACTTAATCCTCTTTCCATTATGTATGAACACACATGTATTATCCTTTCCAAAATTGGTGGCATTTTTGTTATATAACCAGGGATGACCTAACAAAATGTGGGCAATATCCGTAGGTAATACATTACACCAAATCTTTTCAGAATACGCACCTAATTGGAGAGGGACTTCACAGTTCTTAGAAATTGTCAAAGATGTCTTATCAACCCAAGCAACCCTAATAGGGGTGGAATAGGGTATCGTCTGAAGATTGAGAAGTTTCACAGCACACTTAGAAATCACTCATGGAACTACCATAATCAATGACTAAATAAAGAATTTTACCCCTACAGAGCATTTTAGTCTCAAAGATAGTAGTACGTTTTTAAGAGTCATAATCAATAGAAGAAAGAAAACATCATACGACAGTAAGATGACTCTCCCTCTCATAGTCTTCATGCTCACTCTTGGTAGCAGTGTCACCAATAGCAGGATAGATGATTAACAAAGGTACATAAACACCTTACTTATAGGTGCTCAAATCAATATTCATTCAATATTGAATGGTGCATAACCTTCCTGATTAGACATTGTGCCTTATTTAGGAGGTGCATTCATTAAACACACTAGCAATAATATGTGATGAGAAGACATCTAAGCTTGATGAATCCATCATCTCTCCTCAGCTTGGAAAAGCTCGGCCCTAGAGATTTGGCTTGAAAAAATCCAACAGGTAAGGTAATATCCACTAAATGGAAATTACGGAAATTACCATAATTCCCGCGATATACATCATACATTTGACATGATTAGATATAAACAGTTGATTTTTCTAATTATTTCTTGAAATTAAAATCAAAATAAATAAAATTAATTTATAAATGTTATGTTTGAAGGAGTAAATAATTCACTCCTTCAATTCAATAAAAAGTTAAATCAATAAATTAATTAATTTTTAAACTCTTCCCCTTCCCTTTCCCTTTCCCCTTCCCTTCCCCTTCCATGGCGGGAAACAATGGAGGGTCGACTACAGTACAGTGGCGTCAACAAAACTACAGCAACCGGTGACAAGGCAGGCCTAGGCGGCGGCGTCGAGTAGCCAGTCCTCCCCCGTCCAACGTGCATTCCGATTCGCTCACCCACCCCGTGTGAATGTCGCTGGCTTTTCTATACATCGGAGACAGTGAAGCTTCGAGCGGCGATGAGTTTCAGATGGGTCACATTCCGGCAGATGGTCAACGTTGTAGTGGGAGGTTCGTTTCGCTGTTGTTCTATTATATGCTTATTAGTATTATTGATTAAGCTACAAGTATTGTACGGAAAGAAGAGTGGTTGCTCTGGTTAATCTCTTAGTTGCCGTAGCACAGGTCTAGGGTTTGAATCTACCTTAGCTTGTTTTTGGGAATTTTTAGTTTCGTATTTTTTTTTTTTTTTTGGGTCAAGCGAAGTTTTAGGTTATTTTTTTATTCCCAGCCATGCACTAGTATAAATATAGTTTTGTAATAAAAATATTAGACACAGTTCATTAGTTCATCTAAATTGCATATTCGTATTGTTCATCTAAAAAAGACGCAGGCCTAAAGGTTGATGGTAGCTGAGATGAGAATGATCAGGTGGATGTGTGGTTTTACGAGATTGGACAGAATTAGGAATAGAGTAATCAGGAGCTTAGCTAAAGTGGCCCCCATAGAGGAGAAGATGAGGGAATCGAGGCTTAGATGGTTCGGCCACGTAAAGAGGAGAAGTGTGGCCGGCCCAGTGCGGAGGTGCGAGATGATCGTCCCCCCCGGTGGAAAGAGAGGGAGGGGTAGACCGAAGAAGAGCCTAGAGGAAGTAGTTAGAGAGGACATGAGAGTTGTCGGTCTGACGGAGGATATGGCTCAGGATAGGAGGTCGTGGCGGGATAAGATTAAGGTCTCTAATTGTAGGGGACCGGCTGCTTCGGTGCTAGTAGCTTCGGTGGGGTGGGGCAGGTAGGGTTTTGGTGTGCTTGTCTGCAGGTCGTGCTTTTTTTGGGATGTGACGGCATCTAGCACCCCTGGTTGGTTGAGATATGTCTCTGCTCCTTGTTTATTTTGCCCCCCCCCCCCCCTTTTTTCTCCTCCTTGGTTTTTGGTTTGCAATCGTTTTCTCTTTAAACCTTTTTCAAAGCTGTTTTGTGGGTTTTAAGGAATCAACCTCTCTATGGGTAGGAATACCGGTAGGGGTAAGGTTGCCTACAGCTGGATCTCCTCAAACCCCGCGAAAGCGGGACCCGCATTGGGAGTTGTTGTTGTTGTTGTTGTATTGTTATCGCATAGATCTTTTTTCAAGCAAATACAACCATCATATTGAATTGGAGGCACACAAGGTAAATTATTTTATGTAATTAATTGGGTTCTTAAATGAAGATTTTATCTTTATGTTTTCACAAATATTATAATAAATTGTGTATAATTTTGTGTTTGATTATATGGACTTGTATGTAATTAATTGGGTTCTTAAACAACTGCTTTATCTTTATGTGTTCACAAATATTATAATGAATTGTATGCAATTCTTTGCTTGATTATATGGACTTGTATGTATTAAATTAGGTTCTTAATCAAAGATTTTATCTTTATGTTTTCACTAATGTCATAGTAAATTGTATGTATTTTTTGTGTTTGATTATATATATCAACCTGTTTGTAATAAGTGAGCTCTTCACCAAAGATTTTCTTTTTATGTTTTTACAAATGTTATAATTAATTGTATCTAATTTTTGTTTGATTAGAACAAATATATTTTGTGATATGTCTTTCTTGGATTCACCTGATATGTTACACTGGTCCTTTTTTGCAACTTGTAGAAATCAAAATAGAAGAATTCATGTGAGATGTATAGGTGGGCATGCAATTGCTCAGAAAAATTTGAGAAAGTATTTATCGAATTGCAATCAATTAAAAATTTGTTACTATCTCTACATTATATGGTCATAGATTATAGAATGAAAAAGGAGGATATGGTAAAGGATGAAATTTGCATCAGTAATATATAAAAGACAGAATTTGAATCAAGTAGAGATAACGATGTTCTCATTATTGCTCCTCCTCCTGCTCTAAATTTATTTGATGATCCTTTATCAAAACTATCAACACAACACTCAAAATCCCCTTTCAACAAGTTCACTAGCTAGAACTTTGGCAAACCAAATGATAAAACTTGTAAGCGAAGGAGAGAGCTTGCTAGTGAAAATGATGACAACTCTCCAATTACCGGAATGACATTTCCTACAGCTCTAAATAACCTATGTTTTAATAAATCATACTTTCCCAATAAGCTTGTCGCCATAAGGGATAGCCCAATTACTATAAATGAAATAAAACTAAAACCTCACCCACACAAAGCACCAAAACAGTCACCATGTAAAAAAGGAAGTAGACAAGTAAGGGCATCACTTCAAGATGGCAGCATAAAATCAACGGGCTAGAGGTTGACATTGGAGAAGCATCACGTGTTGGATGAAGACAGCATAATTAAACTTCAACGAAGAGACTTGCTCTCAGAAAATGAAGATACAAGGGTACGCCACTAGTATTTGATATTCTTTTCCTTATTCGAGAAGAAATAATAACTTTTGGTGTAGTTTTAATTTATATCCCTACTCATGATCTACAACTTAGCTACTCATGTGGTGTAGATGAGCTAAATGAAATACTATCGCAATGTGGACCCTTGTGAACTAATGTTTTGAATGATTTAGATTTGCACACTTTTACCACAGATGAACACAAGCAGTTATCATGGGAAAATGAGGATGCACTGACATGACATCAAGTAGTTTTTAATATCTGTTTATTAATACATAATATTGTCAATTTTAATTGTTGTTGGTAATCCCCATTTGATATTAAACAGCTGATAAGTGCTTAATATGTAACACCCTTCTAGGGCTATTTTGTCTCGTTTTTAGGAGAATTTTATACTTAATGATGTTATTTACTCTCTTATTCTCAACTTATGTTTGGGTATAGTTGTTTTATGTGTTTTGTAGGATGTTTTGTAGGATTTTTAGTCTTTTTACCCAACATTTTCCCTTCAATGGCTGTATTTTAGCTCCCCCATAGTCATCCATGTTATGCCACGACGGCAGAGCAAAGAAAGAGAGAAATTCTAGATCCAGCACAGACCACGGTCAGCCCGTGGTGGAGTCCACGGACCGTGGTGTGCCTGTAACTGTTGCCTCTTTATTTTCCCTCTACTGTGTGGCTGAGATCAATTGAAATTCTCTATAAATAGAGACGTTCTGCAGCATTCCAAAGCACTCAACTTCAACTCCAAAGCAAAGCAAGCAAATAGTTTAGTTTAGATTAGTTTTCTCTCAAATTTTATTCTTAGTTTAGTTTTGAGTGAGTTTTGAGTGTGACAGTTTTGATCCTGAGGTGGTTCCAAGCCCTTGGTAAAGGCCATCTCAGTCCAGTCCCTTCTGCTTAAGATTTTGCCAATCTTTTTTTGGTTAGTTTATCTTTTATCATGTCTAAATAGTTATCTTAGTCTAGGGATTTAGTAGTGTTTGGAATTGTTATTGGATCATGGTTTGATTTTTAAAGAATTGTGCTTATTTTCATGATTGGTTTGATTTCGTTCTATTAAGTGTTATTCATGTTGCGAGTTGATTTTTGGCCAAAAAATTTACTTACACAATTGAAACAATCAAGTGAACATTCGAAAGACGACATTTGGTTGTTGGACTGCTTAATTAGATATAGCATAACTTCGTCTCGAAAGAGAGACTTATATGTTAGGAGGGCTAGTAAGTAATCGAATATATTGAACTTGGATTAAGTCAAATTAACCAATTAGAGAATAGCACATGTTTATTCATTTTGATCCAATTCTCTTCCATAACTGCGAAAATTCTTAGACATTTTTCTCTTATTGATTTAAACAAGTTTATTTGCAGTAGTTAACCGAATCCACTTGAAACTGAGTTTTGCTTAGCATATTCTAACAAGACTAGGCTCAATAGATTACTTTAGTCCCTGAGGAACGATATCTTTATCTATACTATGAACACCTGTGCGCTTGTGGCATTATTGATCAAGTTTTTGGTGCCGTTGTCGAGGACTAAATTGCTAACTATTGAGTATTGTCTTAAGAACGTGACTAAGCATGTCTATTGTTTTGCTTTGTTTTGTTTTCTTGTTATTTTTCTTTTTCCTGTTTAATTGCACTGGTAGTGTTGGTGAAAGTGCTTGTAGGAATTTTTCCTAATTTATGTGAAGTCTGATTTTGTACGAGCCTGATCCAGAAATTGAGAGGACTTTTCACTTAAGGAGGAAAAAGCAAAGGATCGAAGAACAAAAGCGCGAAGTAAGAAGGAATTCAAGCATGGTGGGTGAAGAAAGAAGAACCCTTCGTGATTTCGTTAATCCCGGAGTCCAAGGGATCACCTCAAGCATAGCTTGGCCTGCTGTAGATGCCAACAACTTCGAACTCAAGCCAGCACTTATTTGTATGGTGTAGCAACCTTAATTTAGCGGCACTCCTTTGGAAGACCCGAATCTACACCTCTCGGTATTTTTAGAGGTGTGCGATGCGCTAAAGTTAAACGGAGTCTCCAGTGATGCGATTCACCTGCGCTTATTCCCTTTCTCATTGAGGGATAAAGTGAGGGCTTGGTTGCACTCTTTGCCATCTAGTTGCATAACTACTTGGGATGAGCTGATAAGAGCTTTCCTCGCCAAATTCTTCCCTCCAAGAAAGACAACGAGCTTGAGAAATCAAATCACCAACTTTCTGCAAAAAGAGGATGAGACGCACTATAAAGCCTGGGAGCGTTTTAAGGATTTATTGCGTTTGTACCCCCATCATGGTCTTCAGCATTAGATGATTATCCAGGCCTTTTATAACGGTGTGACCCAAGTAGTGAGGCCCACTATTGATGCGGCAGGAGGAACGTTAATGAGCAAGATCGATGATGAAGCCTATAACCTTATTGAGGAGATGACGCTTAATAACTTTCAATGGTCCACTAAATGCGCCCAACCCAGGCGGGTTGGAGGTAAGCTTGAAGTTGATGCTCTTACTTTATTTTCTGCTAAAGTAGATGCTATAACTAAAAGACTGGACCAACTAAATGTTAATGCTGTAAACTCTAGTGCCCCTCCACAAAAAATGCTGTAAACTCTAGTGGCCCTCCCTTTTGTGAGATTTGTGGTTTAATTGGGCATATATCTTTGCACTGTCCACTTGGGAGCCCTTTTTCCCAGGGCCTTGATGAAGTTAATTTTGTTCAAAATTTTAACCCAAGATCGATTAATGACCCTTACTCTAATACCTATAATCCAGATTGGAAGAATCACCCGAATCTCTCTTATAGGTTGAATCCAAACCCTGTGAATATAACCCTTATGAATGCTAGAGTACCTCCTGATTTTCAAGGACCCACATTCCCTTCTCAGATGCCCCAAAAGTCAAATTTAGAGTTAATGATGGAAACTTATGGCACAACAGATACATTACGTAATTAGCCACCAAGGTTAATGTGCTTACAACTCAAAATTGGATGCTAGAGACCTAGATTGCCCAGAAAGGTACTTTTTCATCTACACCCCTAGATAGACTACCTAGTGAATCTGAGGTTAACCCAAGGGAGCAATGCAATGCAATGCTTCGACGAGGAGACAAGCAACTAGAGGGACCTAAGGAAATTACCCACGATGAATCTTCACAAGATAAGAATAAGCATGTCGAGAATGTTGAGAAAGAAATATCTTTGCCTTCTAAAGAAATAATTGATGATGTCATGCATAAGCCTGATGAGGTTCCTAAGGACCCTAAGACCATTTGTCCAAAGCCCTATATACCACCTTTACCATTTCCTCAAAGGATGGCTACGGCAAAGCTTGATATGAAATTTAGAAAGTTTTTAGGCGTCCTTAAGAAACTCTACATAAACACACCGTTTACTGAAGCCTTAACCCAAATGCCTTCATATGCTAAATTCGTGAAAGAAATTCTGTCAAACAAAAGAAAGCTAGAAGAACATAAAACGGTAGCTTTGACTAAAGAATGCAGTGCAGTAATTCAAAATAAGCTTCTAACTAAGTTAAAGGATCTCGGTAGTTTTTCAATTCCCTGCCTAATAGGGAATGCTCCTATAAACCATGCTTTGTGTGATCTAGGGTCAAGCGTCAGCTTGATGCCCCTTTCTCTGTGTGAAAAACTAGAATTAGGAGAGTTAAGACCAACTACTATCTCCTTACAATTAGCAGACCGTTCTATAAACTACCCTATGGATATTTTGGAAGATGTCTCAATAAAAGTAGGGGATTTATATGTACTCGTAAACTTATGATTCTGGAAATGAAAGAGGATACACGAACCCCAATCATTCTCGGGAGGCCATTTTTGGCCACTACAGGGTGCCACATTGATGTAAAAAATGGTACCCTAGCTTTTGATGTGGGTGACATTCATGTAGAATTTAATTTACTAAAAGCTGCTAAATTTCCTTCTATTTCTGATGAATGTAATAAGGTTGATGTGGTTGATAGTTTAATATGAGAAACTACATCTAACATTAATGATCCACTTGAGCACTTGATGTTCAATAATAGCAGAAGTAGCCGAATTTGCTAAATTGTTAGAAGCCTCTCCACCATGAAAGTAAACCCTCATCTGATTGGGCAAAAGCTCCCAAGGTAGAGTTAAAGCCTCTCCCTTCATCATTGAGGTACGAATTTCTTGGACCAAAATCTACATATCCTGTGATTGTGAATGCAAATTTGAATGCTACCCAGGTTGACTCTTTGCTTAGAGTGCTTAGGAAGCATCGTAAAGCCATAGGATACACCTTAGATGACTTAAAAAGGATTCATCCTTCCTTGTGTATGCATCGAATCGTAATGGAGGACGATCATAAGCTGTCAATTGAACGCCAAAGCAGATTAAACCCTAGCATGCAAGAAGTGGTTAAAAAGGAAATTTTAAAATTACTTAAAGTAGGCATTATCTACCCTATCTCAGATAGTGCATGGGTAAGCCCAATCCATGTTTGATGTATATGTGGGTGGTAAGTGAACCAAATCAAACTCAAACAAATTCCAAACAAGAATCAAACCAAAGAAAAGTGAATATGGAAGATAAATTGAGATGGATCGAAGAATAATAACAAAAGAGGACAAAGGGATAAACAAGACCTTACACTTGAGATAATCCTTCACGGAGCCACTCAAGGACTTGATCTTGGGAAAATTCTCTTGTCTTCACCAAGGAATCACTCCAATTGAAAAAGGAAGAGAACCTAGAACACCACTTGAACTTGCCAAAATTCAAGATATAGAACTAGGAATTTTTTTTGGACACAAATGAGAATCACTCTCAAGGTGTTTGTACTACTCTTGGAAAAGCTTACAACTCTGCATTCAAATGTAACTACATAACCCACCTATTTGTAGGCTAAACAAAGATAACCAAAAGACCTAAAAACTCCCAGCAATTAAAACTAGAAAATTGAAAAGGCTTAGAAAATGGAAAAGACTCAACATAAAGGGGTGGGGGAGGTTACAAAGAATATTCTAGGCTTCCAATCAGCTGAAGAAATCCATCCAAGTCGTGCATGATGTCAGCAAAGTGATGTCATGTAACCTATGTCTCTTCACTTGCCCAGCATTAACTCCATGCAGCAGCCTTCAATTCAACTGAGCATTTCTCTCAGGTCACACGTCCAAATAAGGTGATTTTGGGCTTGTTGAAAAGCCCTGGAAATCTATTTTCCAGAATGGGATCATTTGCTCAATTTGGATAAGTAGATAAAAAGTTATGGCCCGAATATTACACCTATATCAGAACTGGATTGGAGCAGGATATGTCTTCTTTGAGTAATATTTAGCCCAACCAAACGACGTCCAAATTAAACATAATTGGGCTTGTTTGAAAGCTGAGATCTTAAGCTTCAAAACCATGTGGAGCCTTAAGTTGTGGGTCCACTTGAGCTAGTCCAAAAATGAGCACAAAGAAAATTACCTTCCGATGGGATTAATCGGGCACCAATTCTTCCGGAAGGAATATGAGTCTTATCCAGATTTTCGCCACTTGCTTGACTTCTTCATGGTGTCTAAAGTCCTTGAACTCACATAATAAGAGAAAATATGAGAGTTTCCATGCACGCTCTTGTTTGACACTTTTCTTCTTGGAAGTTGACCTTAAATAAAAATGATGCATATGGGAATATGCAACATACTCCCCGGGTGGTTTTGAGTTTGTCCTCAAACTCAAAGGGTTGGCAAGCCTCTCAAGAAAGGGGTCGCGCTTACAATATGGGAGCTTTTGGGGAGGGAGGTCACAGGGCATCACCTCTAGAGAGATATAGAAGAGGGTGAGGGGAGGATGATAAAACGGGTCATACCTGATGAGGAGAAGAGGCGGAAGTGGGAAATCTTCTTTGGGGGCAAGGGTTTGGGAAGGATGAATGAGGGTTAAGGCTTGTCGGTCCTTTTGTGGTTTGAGGCTTTGACACGATGGAATAGGGGTCAAGGTGATTTTCTTCTCATCCTTAATAAAGGAGTAGGTGTTGAGGCGCCCATGATGAATTACATGGCGATCAAACATCCATGGTCTACCCAACAATATATGGCTTGCATCCATAGGAAGAATGTCACACAAGATCTCATCCTTATAGTGGTCTCCAATAGAAAGAGAAATGAGGCACTGATGAGAAATGTATATACCTTTGCCTTGATTTAGCCATTGGATGCTATAAGGCTTAGGATAGGGTGTAGTCGCAAGTTTGAGCTTGTCCACCATGGTTTTGGATGCAACATTTGTACAACTACCTCCATCGATGATGAGGGTACAAACTTTCCCTTGAATAGTACACCTTGTGTGGAAAATCGCCTCTCTTTGCTCCAAGCCTTCTTGAGTAGCTAATCCACTCAATGCTCGCCTAATGACAAGCAACTCACCTTCATTGGGGCCTATGATAACCTCTTCTTCGTTTTCTTCCAAGCTTTCCTCTTCTTCATGTTCATGCTCCTCAAAAGAAGCTTGGTACTCAGCCAGGGAAACAATCCTCTTGTTAGGACAATCAGATGCAAAATGTCCCATACCTTGATAACGGAAACACCGAACTTGGTCTTTTGGCCGTGAAGGCACTTTTGTGGGAGGTGGAGGGGTGATGGGAGGGACACTTTTGGCGGGTGAGGGGGTTTGAATTTGTGGGGGAAAGTAAGGTGGTTCTTGAGAAAAAGGACGGGAAGGAGTCTTGGAAAAGATGCTCTTTTAGGTCTTCTTTTGTTGCTCTACCTTATAGGCTAGAGAACTCAAGTCATCTAGGGATGAATAGGGTTGCAACTCAATTACATGAGCAATTGATTCATCAAGACCACTCAAATATCTTACCAATGTTTGTACATCATCTTCTATCAAATCACACTTGAGGAGGAGTTGTTCAAACTCCCGAGTGTATTCTTCCACACTCTTGGATCCTTGCTTGAGTCGATGGAGCTTGAGATAATTTTCTTGCACATAGTGAGAGGGAAGAAACTTGGCCTTAAGCTTTTCTTTCATTTTGGCCCAAGTTCTGATTTTTTCCTTTCCATTCCTTGCTCTTTTAGCTCTAAGATTAGCCCACCAAATTGAAGCATATTTTCTGAGTTTAAGGGCTACAAGTTTTACCTTCTTGTCCTCCGGGATGTCTCGTACTCAAAGATTCGCTCAATGGTATGCAACCAATCGAGAAATAAGTCCGGGTCAAGTTGGCCTTCAAATTCGGGGATGTCAATTCGGACACCACCAATATTGCTTCGTTGCCTTCGTCTCCTTGGGGCTTCTTCATCACTAGAATTGGCTCGGGATTGAAGGACTTCTTCTTCCGATTCGACCACCGGTTCATGAGGATTAGAGGGAGTTGGGCTATGAACCCACCTTCGTTTTTCTTCTAAGAGTTGGCCAAGTTGAGTCCGGAGATATGTAACTTGGGCTTCCAACTCCTCTACTCTTACTTGATCGCTTCTTGTAGACTTAGTAGACATGTTGAAGTGCTTTGGGGAAAGAAAATGCTGCTGGGGAAGGTGGCACGGGCGTGAAGTGAGGCACGGGGTGGCCGTGCTCCGCTTCGACTTTGAGATTATATTTTGGCTTTTTTTTGGGGATGTATTTGGGTATGATGTGGGTCACTTAAAAGCCTTGGCTCTGATACCAATTGATGTACATGTGGGTGGTAAGTGAACCAAATCAAACTCAAACAAATTCCAAACAAGAATCAAACCAAAGAAAAGTGAATATGGAAGATAGATTGAGATGGATCGATGAATAATAACAAAAAAGAACAAAGGATAAATAAGACCTTGCACTTGAGATAATCCTTCGCGGAGCCATTCAAGGACTTGATCTTGGGCAAATCCTCTCGTCTTCACCAAGGAATCACTCCAATTGGAAAAGAAAAGAGAACCTAGAACACCACTTGAACTTGCCAAAGTTCAAGATATAGAACTAGGGATTTTTTTTTTGGACACAAATGAGAATCACTCTCAAGGTGTTTGTACTACTCTTGAAAAAGCTTACAACTCTGAATTGAGAAACACTTCACACCCCCACTATATATAGGCAACAACAAGACAAGCAAAAGACACAAACTCCTAGCAATTTAAAGCTAGAAAATTGAAAAGACTTTAGGAAAAATAAAAAGACACAACTTAAAGGAATGGGGGAGGTTACAATGAACATTCTAGACTTCCTATCAGCTGAAGAAATCCATCAAAGTCGTGCATGATGTCAGCAAGGTGATGTCATGTAACCTATGTCTCTTCACTTGCCCAGCATTAACTCCATGCAGCAGCCTTTACTTCAACTGAGCATTTCTCTCAGATAACACGTCCAAATAAGGTGATTTTGGACTTGTTGGAAAGCCCTGGAAATCTATTTTCCCTAATGGGCTCATTTGCTCAATTTGGATAAGTAGATAAAAAGTTATGACCCGAATATTACACCTATATCAGAACTGGACTGGAACAGGACATGTCTTCTTTGAGTAATATTTAGCCCAACCAAACGACGTCAAAATTAAACATAATTGGGCTTGTTTGAAAGCTGAGATATTAAGCTTCAAGACCATGTGGAGCCTCAAGTTATGGGTCCACTTGAGCTAGTCCAAAAATGAGCACAAAGAAAATTACCTTCCGACGGGATGAATCGGGCACCAATTCTTCCGGAAGGAATATGAGTCTTATCCAGATTTTCGCCACTTGCTTGACTTCTTCATGGTGTCCAAAGTCCTTAAAATCACATAATAAGAGAAAATATGAGAGTTTCCATGCACGCTCTTGTTTGACACTTTTCTTCTTGGAAGTTGACCTTAAATAAAAATGATGCATATGGGAATATGCATCATACTCCCCGGGTTGTTTTGAGTTTGTCCTCAAACTCAAAGGGTTAGCAAGCCTCTCAAGAAAGGGGTCACGCTCACAATATGGGAGCTTTTGGGGAAGGAGGTCACAGGGCATTACCTCCAAAGAGATATAGAAGAGGGTGAGGGGAGGATGATAAAACGGGTCATACCTGGTGAGGAGAAGAGGCGGAAGTGAGAAATCTTCTTTGGGGGCAAGGGTTTGGGAAGGATGAATGAGGGTTAAGGCTTGTCGGTCCTTTTGTGGCTTGGGGCTTTGCACGATGGAATAGGGGTCAAGGTGATTTTCTTCTCATCCTTAATAAAGGAGTAGGTGTTGAGGCGCCCATGATGAAGTACATGGCGATCAAACATCCATGGTCTACCCAATAATATATGGCTTGCATCCATAGGAAGAATGTCACACAATATCTCATCCTTATAGTGGTCTCCAATAGAAAGAGAAATGAGGCATTGATGAGAAATGTATATACTTTGGCCTTGATTTAGCCATTGGATGCTATAAGGCTTAGGATGGGGTGTAGTCGCAAGTTTGAGCTTGTCCACCATGGTTTTGGATGCAACATTTGTACAACTACCTCCATCGATGATGAGGGTACAAACTTTCCCTTGAATGGTGCACCTTGTGTGGAAAATCGCCTCTCTTTGCTCCAAGCCTTCTTGAGTAGTAAATCCACTCAATGCTCGCCTAATGACAAGCAACTCACCTTCATCGGGGCCTATGATAACCTCTTCTTCTTTTTCTTCCAAGCTTTCCTCTTCTTCATGTCCATGCTCCTCAAAAGAAGCTTGTACTCAGCCAGGGAAACAATCCTCTTGTTAGGACAATCAGATGCAAAATGTCCCATACCTTGACAACGGAAACACCGAACTTGGTCTTTTGGCCGTGAGGGCACTTTTGTGGGAGGTGGAGGGGTGATGAGAGGGACACTTTTGGCGGGTGAGGGGGTTTGAATTTGTGGGGAAAGTAAGGTGGTTCTTGAGAAAAAGGACGGGAAGGAGTCTTGGAAAAGATGCTCTTTTCCTTAGTCTTCTTTTGTTGCTCTACCTTATAGGCTAGAGAACTCAAGTCATCTAGGGATGAATAGGGTTGCAACTCAATTACATAAGCAATTGATTCATCAAGACCACTCAAATATCTCACCAATGTTTGTACATCATCTTCTTTCAAATCACACTTGAGGAGGAGTTGTTCAAACTCCCGAGTGTATTCTTGCACACTCTTGGATCCTTGCTTGAGTCGATGGAGCTTGAGATAATTGTCTTGCACATAGTGAGATGGAAGAAACTTGGCCTTAAGCTTTTCTTTCATTTTGGCCCAAGTTCTGATTTTTCCCTTTCCATTCCTTGCTCTTTTAGCTCCAAGATTAGCCCACCAAATTGAAGCATATTTTCTGAGTTTAAGGGTTACAAGTTTTACCTTCTTGTCCTCCGGGATGTCCTCGTACTCAAAAATTCGCTCAATGGTATGCAACCAATCGAGGAATAAATCCGGGTCAAGTTGACCTTCAAATTCCTGGATGTCAATTCGGACACCACCAATATTGCCTCCTTGCTTTCGTCTCCTTGGGGCTTCCTCATCACTTGAATTAGCACGGGAGTGAAGGACTTCCTCTTCAGATTCGACCACCAATTCGTGAGGGTGAGAGGGTGTGGGGCTATGAACCCACCTTCTTTTCTCCTCTAAGAGTTGGCCAAGTTGTGTCCGGAGATATGTAACCTGGGATTCCAACTCCTCTACTCTTGCTTGATCACTTCTTGTAGACTTAGTAGACATGTTGAAGTGCTTTGGGGGAAGAAAATGCTGCTGGGGAAGGTGGCACGGGCGTGCAGTGAGGCACGGGGTGGCCGTGCTCCGCTTCGACTTTGAGATTATATTTTGACTTTTTTTGGGATGTATTTGGGTATGATGTGGGTCACTTAAAAGCCTTGGCTCTGATACCAATTGATGTATATGTGGGTGGTAAGTGAACCAAATCAAACTCAAACAAATTCTAAACAAGAATCAAACCAAAGAAAAGTGAATATGGAAGATAGATTGAGATGGATCGATGAATAATAACAAAAAAGAACAAAGGATAAACAAGACCTTGCACTTGAGATAATTCTTCGCGGAGCCACTCAAGGACTTGATCTTGGGCAAATTCTCTCGTCTTCACCAAGGAATCACTCCAATTGGAAAAGAAAAGAGAACCTAGAACACCACTTGAACTTGCCAAAATTCAAGATATAGAACTAGGGAATTTTTTTGGACACAAATGAGAATCACTCTCAAGGTGTTTGTACTACTCTTGGAAAAGCTTACAACTCTGAATTTAGAGACACTCACACCCCCACTATATATAGGCAATAACAAGACAAGCAAAAGACACAAACTTCTAACAATTTAAAGTTAGAAAATTGAAAAGACTTAGGAAAAATAAAAAGACACAACTTAAAGGAATGGGGGAGGTTACAATAAACATTCTAGACTTCCTATCAGCTGAAGAAATCCATCCAAGTCGTGCATGATGTCAGCAAGGTGATGTCATGTAGCCTATGTCTCTTCACTTGCCCAGCATTTAATTCTTGCAGCAGCCTTCACTTCAACTGCGCATAACTCTCAGCACACACGTCCAAATCAGGTGATTCTGGGCTTGTTAGAAAGCACTGGAAATCTATTTTCCAGAATGGGCTCATTTGCTCAATTTGGATAAGTAGATCAAAAGGTATGGCCCGAATATTACACCTATATCAGAACTGGACTAGAACAGGACATGTCTTCTTTGAATAACATTTAGCCCAACCAAACGACGTCCAAATTAAACATAATTGGGCTTGTTTGAAAGCTGAGAGCTTAAACTTCAAAACCATGTGGAGCCTCAAGTTGTGGGACCACTTTAGTTAGTCCAAAAAATGAGCACAAAAAAAATTACCTTCCGTAGGGATGAATCGGGGACCAATTCTTCCGGAAGGAATATGAGTTTTATCCAGATTTTTGCCACTTGCTTGACTACTTCATGGTGTCTAAAGTCCTTGAACTCACATAATAAGAGAAAATATGAGAGTTCCCATGCACGCTCTTGTTTGAAACTTTTCTTCTTGGAAGTTGACCTTAAATAAAAATAATGCATATGGGAATATGCATCAATGTTGTACCTAAGAAAGGAGGGATAACTGTCATAAAAAATGAGAATAATGAGCTAATCCCTACTAGGACTGCTACAGGTTGGAATATGTGTATCGATTATCGAAAATTGAATAAAGCCACCCGTAAAGACCATTTTTCTCTTCCCTTCATTGACCAAATGCTTGAACAATTGGCAAAGAACTCATATTTTTGCTACCTAGATGGATATTCGGGATTCTTTCAAATCCCTATTCACCCAAATGACCAAGAAAAGACTACCTTTACATGTCCATATAGCACGTATGTTTATAGATGAATGCCATTTAGGTTATGTAATGCTCCTACCACATTTCAATGTTGCATGATGGCTATCTTTTTAGATTTTATTGAGGACATAATGGAAGTCTTTATAAATGATTTTTCTATATATGGTACAACATGTGACCATTGCTTGAATAACTTACCTAAGGTTTTACAATGATGTGAAGACGTGAATTTGGTCTTGAATTAGGAGAAATGTCATTTTATGGTGCAAGAAGGAGTTGTCCTTGGTCATGTTGTTTCTAACAGAGGCATTGAAGTTGACAAAGCAAAGGTGGAGGTAACTGAGAAATTGCCCCCACCAACTTCTGTAAGAGGTGTGAGAAGTTTTCTTAGATACGCTGGTTTTTACCGATGGTTTATAAAATATTTTTCAAAGATTGCAAAACCTCTCACCCAATTGCTTGTCAAAGATGTGCGTTTTGAATTTAATGAAGAATGCTTGAGTGCTTTTCACATATTAAAAGAGGCGTTAATTACTACTCCCGTAATGCAAGCTCTAAACTGGGAGCTGCCTTTCGAAATAATGTGCGATGCAAATGACTATGTCATAGGAACTGTTTTAGGTCAACAAAAGGAAAATAAACCATATGCCATATACTATGCAAGCTGCACTCTTGACGAGGTTCAAGTCAATTATGCCATGACCGAAAAGGAGTTCTTGGTAGTTGTCTTTGCCTTGGAAAAATTTTGGTCCTATTTGATCAATTCCAACGTCATCATTTTTCACAGATTATGCCGCTTTGAGACATTTAATAAAGAAATCTAATTCTAAACCTCGACTTATCCGATGGGCCCTCCTCCTTCAAGAGTTTGATTTAGAAATCAAAGACAAGACAGGATTGGCTAATGTGGTTGCCGATCATCTATCTCGTTTAAGTCCACCCCTAGTGAAGAGCTTCCTATTGATGATTCTTTCCTTAATGAGCAGTTATTAGCTATATCCCAACAAGCTATGCCATGGTATGCTGTTATGGTGAATTTCAAAGTGTGCGGCGTGTTACCTCCAGGATTGTCATACTAACAAAGAAAGAAGTTCTTTATAGATGCCAAATATTATATATGGGAAGACCCTTTCCTTTATAAGCTATGCGTAGATGGACTTTATAGAAGATGCTTGCCTGAAGAAGAGGTCCGTAGTGTCTTACACCACTGCCATGTTTCAACCTATGGTGGTCACTTTGGACCAGATAAGACCATTGTGAAAGTACTCCAAGTAGGTTTCTATTGGCCCACACTCTTTAAAGACACAAGAAAATTTGTCATGATATATGATGGATGTTAGTGAACAGGGAACATTTTCAAGAGGCATGAAATGCCTCAAAGTGGCATACTCGAAGTAGAGTTGTTTGATGTATGGGGGATTAACTTCATGGGTCCTTTTCCTCCATCCTATAACAACATTTATATCCTTGTGATGGTTGACTATGTTTCTAAGTGGGTGGAAGCCATTGCCTCCCCAACAAATGATTCCAAAGTTGTCCTTAAATTTCTGAAGAAAAATATTTTCACATAATTTGGCATAGGAAGAGCTCTTCTAAGTGACAACGGCGCATATTTTTGCAACAAGCCTCTTGAGTTACTCTTAAAAAAATACAGGATATTTCATAAGATTGCTACGCCTTATCATCCCCAAACAAGTGGACAGGTGGAACTCTCGAATAAAGAATTGAAAAGCATACTAGAAAAAACGGTGGATCGGTTCCGCAAAGATTGGTCCTTGAAGCTTGATGATGCTCTGTGGGCATACTGAACCACTTATAGGACTCCTCTAGGCACCACACCATACCTATCAGTGTTTGGAAAACCTTATCACTTGCTAGTAGAATTGGAACATAAGGCCTATTGGGCTACAAGGACACTCAATTTTGATCTCAAAGTAGTGGGAAAATGGAGATTCCTTCAACTAAATGAGCTCAACGAACTAAGGTTGGAGGCTTATGAAAATTCACGTATTTACAAAGAACGAACTAAGAAATGACATGACAAACACATTGTGACAAAACGTTTTGAAAAAAGTGATATGGTCCTCCTGTTCAACTCAAGGTTGAGATTGTTTCCAGGTAAAATGAATTCCCGATGGTTTGGACCATTTACCATGACCAAAGTTCAACCCAGTGGAGTAGTGGAGTGAGTCTACCGGAGTTTTCACAATTAATGGATAGCAATTGAAGCCATATCTAGTGGGACAACCAATTGAAAACATCAATGTTCATATGCTAACTAATCCGGTTCAACCATAGAAGAAAGGGTCAAGTACAGCAAAGTTCTCAGGTAATTTCTCACCCCAGCCTCCTCCACCTCCTCTTCTCTAATTCTGATTTCTGCTACTCCCCTTCCCCTTTTTATTATGATATACCCACATTGAGAGCAATGTGTGATTTACGCATGGGGGAGTAAGTTATTATATTTGGCATCTGATGCCTTTTTTTGTGTGTGTGTGTGTGTTTGTTTTTTTTACTTTGTACATATTTTTAGTGGTAGTTTTTATAGTTTTGTTTTAGCTTTGTTTTAAGTAGTGCATTTAGTTTTCTTCTAGGTTGCATTTTAGTTTCTTTCTTTGGTAAGCTTCTTTTGCATTTTAGTTTGCATTGTTTGTAGGAGCATGCATGCATATTAAAAAAAAAATAAAAAATATATAAAAAAAATCCTCTAATGATAATTTTTATAGATTTGGTAGTTTTCTTTGGTTAGTTTGATCCTTCGATTCACCCAGATAGTGAATAAAAGCTTGCGAATGAATTTTCGAACTAAATTTCATGTTTTGACCATATATTGAATGCGAATTGATTTTCCCTATGAGTCTTTAAATAAAATTCTGGCATGTGTACTAGTGAGCTAGTTTTGACTGTGGTAGATGTCCCGTGAGACTTTGAGCCTTTAGAGACTGTTTATCATTATTAGTCTCATATTTTCTTTCATGTGTGACTCTTCCTTGACATCATTTCTCAAGAACTTGCCTTCATTCTCATTCAAGATCACATTTTACGTATGCATTTAGGCAATATGATTGAGGCATTTTTCTTTCTTTGATTTATTTGAAACCCACGATCAAATAGCCACCCTTGTTATGTATTGTATCCTTTGTTAGCCCCTTTGAGCCTTTAACTGTTTTTCTTGATCTTATTCTCCTACTTTTAGCCCATGGTCAAGTACTTGTCTTACCCTTAACCTAAGGCTAGAGGAGCATTACATTCTTTTGCATCAAGTTTGATAGGGCTTTAGCAAGGTGAATTGTTATTCTCTTTAGTGAATTTCAACTGTTTGGTGCAGGGATGCAAATATTCGATAAATCCTTTGTTTTATTAGGTAAAGTTTAGAGAAGAGTTTGATTTTAAAGTTCGTTATGCAATTCCCTGGGCTATTCCTCTTTGGGGAAAAAAAAGAAAAAAAAACATTAAAAAAACAAAAAAATAAAAGAAAAAAAGGAAAATTTTTGCAGAAAGTGATTAGCCTTGGTGGGAATGTAAGATATTTGTGATTTTTGACTCTATCTCTTTTCATTTTGGGATTTATTTTGTTGACGAGTTGATAAGGTTTGAGAAGGATGTAGTATGATGCATCAGAATTGTTTAAGCTCTTAGTCTATGGCTTTTAGCTCGTCATTTCCAAAAACATTTGTTCCCCTCTTACCTTTACCGTACGCCCCATTACATCCCTATGAAAGTCCTCATGATTGTTTAATGTATTTGCATTCTAGTGGCGATGAATTTGAGAATTTTGTCAAGCTTATGGTAGATTTGTGTCAAAGGAATGAGAATTGAGAGAACCTTCATATATATACATTGTCAAACACATGAGTGTTGAGTGCCACATAACTATAATGAGGTTCTACTGGCCTTGCTAGTCTTACTCATTTCATGCGCTAGAATAATTGTATTTGATAATTTAAAGGACGATTGGTTCAAGTTTTGCATTATGGTCTACAAAATGTTTTTGAACTTTCATTCCCTGTTCTGTTTGTTAACTATATTTTTGCATCTTTTTGGGCTACCTTTGGATCATCCTTGGCATTTGAATGTTATCTATGTCTATCCTGAGGAGGCTGTGTATATCTTTAATCCTTGCATTACTTGAGGATAAGCAACAATTTAAGCATAGGGGAGTTTGATAAATGCTTCATATGTACACCTTTTTAGGGCTATTTTGCCTCGTTTTAGGAGAATTTTATACTTAATGATGTTATTTACTCTCCTATTCTTGATTTATACTTGGATGCAGTTGTTTTATGTGTTTTATAGGATTTTTAATCTTTTTACCCAGCATTTGCCCTTCAACGACTGTATCTTGACCTTCCCAACGGTCATCCATGTTATGCCACGATCGTAGAGCAAAGAAAGAGCAAAATTTCAGATCTAGCATATACCACGGTCAGCCCGTGATAGAGCCCACAAACCATGGTGTGCCTGTAACTATTGCTTCTTCATTTTCCCTCGGCTGTGTGGCTGAGATCAACTGAAATTCTCTATAAATAGAGATGTTCTCCAGCATTCCAAAGCACTCAACTTTAACTACAAAGCAAAGCAAGCAAGTAGTTTAGTTTAGATTAGTTTTCTCTCAAATTTTATTCTTAGTTTAGTTTTGAGTGAGTTTTGAGTGTGAGAGTTTTGATCCTGATGCAGTTCTAAGCCCTTGGTGAAGGCCATCTCGGTCGAGTGCCTTCCGCTCAAGATTTCGCCGATCTTTTTTTGGTTAATTTATCTTTTATCATGTCTGAGTAGTTTTCTTAGTCTTAGGATTTAGTAGTTTTTGGAATTGTTATTGGATCATGGTTTGATTTTTAAAGAATTGTGCTTATTTTCGTGATTGGTTTGATTTCGTTCTATCAAGTGTTATTCATATTGTGAATTGATTTTTTGTCAAAATTTACTCACACAACTGAAATAATCGAGTTAACATTCGAAAGACGACATTTGTTTGTTGGACTGCTTGATTAGACGTATCATAACTTCGCCTCAAAAGAGAGATTTATATGTTAGGAGGGCTAGTAAGTAATCGAATATATTGAACTTGCATTAAGTCAAATTAGTTTGAAAGAATGACGTTTGCTTAGTTTAGGTAAATTAGATTGATTTAGAAAGAATAAATCGAGTTTCTTAATGAGATTATAATTCCTCAGAATTAATCAATTGGAGAATAGCACATGTTTATTCATTTTGATCCAATTCTCTTCCATGACTATGAAAATTCCTAGATGTTTTTCTCTTATTGATTTAAACAAGTTTATTTGCAGTAGTTAATCGAATCCACTTGAAATTGAGTTTTGTTTAGCATATTCTGACAAGATTAGGTTTGATAGATTACTTTAGTCCCTGAGGAACAATATCTTTATCTATACTACGAACGCCTGTGCGCTTGCAGTAGTATTAATCAACAGCTTATGAAATCTTATGATCTATACGATCTGCATGGGTCTAAAAGCAATGTTGGGAAGCATGTAACTTATAAGAATCTTATACCAAAAGTGGTACGTATGTGTGATATATATTCATGCACATAAGCAATAGCCTCCCTGTATGACATTTGATTCACCTATCTTTTATTTCATATTTTTTTACAGCTCATGGATTTAAATGATGACTTCCCTAATGATCAGAACAATCACGTATCGCATGGTTATCTTGATAAGTATGAAACTTTATTTGTCTTATTTGATTGATGAAGAAGCAATAATATGCGACAAAATTTTAAGTGGAAAAGAGCAGATGAAATTGCTTATGAAGATTCCAAAGTTGGAGGATTTCTTACACTATATGACTTGTTAGCTTTATATCTTGACAATGAGGTGACAAATTGGGTAAGGATAAGTGTAACATTTCATTTGATGAATATTCATCAAAAAATATACATTATTTTAAATATTGATAGCATAAATACAATTGTTTTTTTGATTAGATGTATCATAACTTCGCCTCAAAAGAGAGATTTATATGTTAGGAGGGCTAGTAAGTAATCGAATATATTGAACTTGCATTAAGTCAAATTAGTTTGAAAGAATGACGTTTGCTTAGTTTAGGTAAATTAGATTGATTTAGAAAGAATAAATCGAGTTTCTTAATGAGATTATAATTCCTCAGAATTAATCAATTGGAGAATAGCACATGTTTATTCATTTTGATCCAATTCTCTTCCATGACTATGAAAATTCCTAGATGTTTTTCTCTTATTGATTTAAACAAGTTTATTTGCAGTAGTTAATCGAATCCACTTGAAATTGAGTTTTGTTTAGCATATTCTGACAAGATTAGGTTTGATAGATTACTTTAGTCCCTGAGGAACAATATCTTTATCTATACTACGAACGCCTGTGCGCTTGCAGTAGTATTAATCAACAGCTTATGAAATCTTATGATCTATACGATCTGCATGGGTCTAAAAGCAATGTTGGGAAGCATGTAACTTATAAGAATCTTATACCAAAAGTGGTACGTATATGTGATATATATTCATGCACATAAGCAATAGCCTCCCTGTATGACATTTGATTCACCTATCTTTTATTTCATATTTTTTTACAGCTCATGGATTTAAATGATGACTTCCCTAATGATCAGTACAATCACGTATCGCATGGTTATCTTGATAAGTATGAAACTTTATTTGTCTTATTTGATTGATGAAGAAGCAATAATATGCGATAAAATTTTTAAGTGGAAAAGAGCAGATGAAATTGCTTATGAAGATTCCAAAGTTGGAGGATTTCTTACACTATATGACTTGTTAGCTTTATATCTTGACAATGAGGTGACAAATTGGGTAAGTATAAGTGTAACATTTCATTTGATGAATATTCATCAAAAAATATACATTATTTTAAATATTGATAGCATAAATACAATTTTTTATTTATTTAATAGTATATAGATGCATTTATGTTTGATCAACATTTAAAAGCACGAAAGGAGGGAAGCAATAGGCTATATTTACCTAACATTTTTCAAGTAATAAAGATTAGTATGCTTTTTTTATTTTGTACTTCCTTTATTTTTATTAATGTTGAAATAGTATCGACTACACTAAATGATTCATTCTACAGTCCGCTGTGAAACTTCCAAATAACAATAGTATAGCTATTGTTGATTATTATATTCCTAAAGATATAAGTCAGATTGAATAGGTGCGTTAATTGTTAATATTTGTATATTATTACATTTGTTTTCTAATATAAAAACCCCAAGAGATGATGTAATTAATTTATCTGTATATATGGGTTTACATCCCCTTGTTGGACGCATGTCATTGGACATTGATTGTGCTTAACATAAAAGGACAAAAGATGGTATTTGTTGGATTCATTATGATCAAAGGTTGCTGAGGATGGAAGAATTAAGTTTGCATATGATGTGGTAAATAACAGACGTAATATATTGTAAAGTGACAAATGCCCATGTGTTGTCAAAAATCCTTACGCAATATGTGGTGTTATATTGTATAGCTACTAAATGGATCAAGGGCCATGAAATGCTTGAGCGTATTATTGAGAGAATTGTCTTGGATTTTATTACCCAACCACTCATATGCAACCAAATTTGTATGTAAATTAAAGCAAATTACTATCAAACTATCTTATGAGAGCAATATTGTATGTTTAAGAAGGTAATATTTACGTGTATTCTCTAAGTATGATTGTGGCATGCTTGTTCTAAAGTTTGTTGAAACAATGGATAATTCTGAAGGGAGCCAAATAACATTCTCGTTGGTATTAAATCATGCTACTAATATGTTTTTCTTTTGTTAAGTATAGAAAACGAATAATGGTTGATTATTATTTTATTTTATTGGTTTATGCAGTCAGAAGAAATGCGAGCGGAGTGACCAAAGTACGTTGCTAAGTTGGTGGCAAGTGAATTCAGTGAGGCGAAGTTTAAATCTATAATCCTACAAAATTAGACTATTATTAGAAAGGTTGTTTGGTTTGTAATGAGAAGTAAACATTTGTTTTGAATTGATTTACCTAATGTTTCATGTTATTTAACAAGTTGTAATATTTTAATTTTATATCATGATTTCATAAAATATTGGACATTTTACAAGGTGTAAGGCTCACCCATGAATATGTTCTTAATAGTTATTCAACTTCAAAAACAATTCTAAAAGCAAGGCAATAGATCTTTCTAATGATGAATTATTACCAATCTTCCTTTGGATACTAGCCTAGAATAGTTGGATCTTTATCAAACTTCTCCACTTCTTCACTATATTCAACCTGCAAATTGAATATCATAATTAGTAGGATTGATATTAGATTAAATTTGTATTCATATGATAATATTATTTAATACATGTGACATTTCTCCACTAGTACTAGTATAAATATGAGGCATATGCCTCATAAGCACATCACGCGTTGGATTTAGCCCATAAGTATTTGCTTTCTATTGAAACTTGGTAGCTGAAGATTGCGGGCTACCAACATGAGCTTCGATTGAATCCAAAAATGTGTGATTGTTTTTTCTCCACCAGATTGAAAATTGACAGTTACAGGGCACGTATGTTGTGTGTGCCCTATATTATGACAATGGCTGCAAGTTCTCTGCTTCTTCCCCTTTGGTGCCCCTCTTGCAATTATGACTTTTGGGTCCTTAATTCCTATAAGATGCATCTTACTTGTAGTTTCATCCTTTTCAATTACATCTTTTCCCCTTTGATGTGTAGAGGCATCTTCTGGTGGCATAATTTGTTGCTTCACACCAACAGTCCATCGTCATAGAATGCAACCATTTGAGATTTGCTTCATATTCACATATTTTATCACTGCAAACATGTGACAACACGAGAAGCCTACTGACTCTAACTTCATATAGCAACAATACATCATTTCGTGAGCATCATGCCTGATCACTATAAATCATGTGTTCTCACATTCAACTGCTTTTACCCAATAAAAAATAGGTTCTTTAGGTCCATGACCATTTTGTTGCTCACCTTTGACAATATACATTGACTCATAGGTTATCTCCTTACACAGTAGGTATAAGCATTCTCTTGTATAGATTTTTGGTGCGTGGGACTTAATGGTGGAAAAGATTCTATCAATGAGTGGGTAAGTATCAATTGTAACAAAGTCACCATGTTCATCTTGAACTCTAAGTTCTATAATAGCTTGACCATATGACTCGACTAGGTTATATAACTTCTATTTTGCAGTCATTGATGACTTAATATTTATGTGCATCGATTCAACTCTTTGTGTGCTTCTCATGCCTGAAAATATAAAAAAAAAGTAAATCAATATGAATTGGGTCTATTAAGTATGATAGGAAAGGCTTAAAGTTTAGGTTACCGACCTGCAAAGAAATATCCACATAAGTATGCTTCAGCCCACTTCTCCTTATCATTGTACAAGTCCTTAGCCCACTTTTTATTCTGAACTCCACAATAGGACACAAGTTCTTTCCAACCTTTTTCAAAATCATTTGGAGTTTGATACTTGTTGACGAACTTAATAAAGCTACTACAAAATTTGACACCTTCATTCCCCTTAACATTTCTCATGAGATGCCACAA
Source organism: Carnegiea gigantea (assembly GCA_029747015.1). Taxonomy (NCBI): domain Eukaryota; kingdom Viridiplantae; phylum Streptophyta; class Magnoliopsida; order Caryophyllales; family Cactaceae; genus Carnegiea; species Carnegiea gigantea. The sequence continues at coordinate 66,532 of JAKOGI010000579.1, read as the reverse complement.
GCATAGTCTATGTCGTGCTTTAAGGAATACCACCTTAATAGCATTAGCCATTGCCTTGTCTCCATCTATCAGAATAGTTAATGGTCGTTGTCCCTCTCCTGCTTCGACTAATTGTTCCAAAACCCAAATAAATGAAAATTATTTCTCGTTAACCACCAATGCACATCCAAAAGGCACTGTCTTTCGATTATGATTGACAGAAACGAGCATCACAAGCTTATTGTAGGCATTGCATTTGTAAGCAGTATCAAAAATAAGGACTTCTCCAAAAGTTTTGTAGTCTATATGTGAAACTTTATCACACCAAAATAATTTTTCTAAGTAGCACTCACCATCGATAGTATACTTCAAGAAAAATGAGGGATTAACATGTTTTTTCCCCCTTAAATAACCCATAACAACCTCAACATCACCATCACGTTCTTTTTCCTTCTAAAACTTTTTCACATGATTCTTTACATCTTGCTTGACAAATCCAATTTGTGATAACTCCTGGCTCATTTCATCAAATTTCGCATGATGCAACGGGGAGGGATGCGAGCACTATGCATATGTTCAACTTCAATTTGAGTCTCCTTTGAAAATTTCCTATGAGATCTAAATTTTTAAGTGACAAAAATTTGCATTAGTAACAACATAATTAAATAAGTATATATAACAATTTAAAAATAGATGTTGTCTAACCTCAAGTATAGTACTTGATCTCCATTAGTAAGGGGATGCGTATGTTCAACAACAAATCTTGTCACAATCCAATGATCTGTTTCTCTAATCCACTTGAATCGTATTTTAGCTTTACAACCAAAATGTGTTTCATCCTTCACTTTTCGCACTCTTTCAGTATCGTCAACATGTTTTGCTAGGCGTACACCCTCTGCAGAACATTGAAATGATGTCAAAGTTGGATATCCATCTCTTCTAGTTTTGCGTATCCCATTCTTCCGAACTCTGAAACCTTGAACTTTAGCATATGTTTTATAAAATTCATGGCCTAAATCAGGAGTTTTGAATATAAATCTCCTCATGTCTTCCATGGTAAGATCTTGAAATTCTTCATCTGCTGTTACTTGTATATCTTTCAAACTTTCAATTATAATAAAATCATCATCTTCATCCGTATCTTCTTCTTCTTCTTCAATGTGAAGATCGCACTAAACAAATTGTAAACATTAATCAAAATAAAATCAAAAAACAAAGCAGAAACCCTATTGGATAGTTGTAAATGTTGAGAAAAATCAAATCAACAAAAAATATCACATAGAATTTGATCATTTTTTAAAATTATGCAGTACTTAGATACACATCTAAGAAAATTAATAGTTGATACAATTAAAAATAAAATAAATACACATTATGTGTTGAAATATAAATATAAAATGAGAAGAACAAAATCAAAAATAACCTAATAAATATGCCATCCAAACACACAAACACATAAAAACATAAACAAAATAAAAGTTACATTATTTAAAGTTGATAATTTTAGAAGCATATTATATATGTTTCAATGAAATTCACATCTAAGAAAATTTCATTGTATGCAATATTGCCTTATGCTAGAGGAATTGCAAAATAATTATAATAGATACAATTAAAGACAAAATAAATACACATTATAATACAAAAAAATTACATTATTATCATTAGTAGTCATGCTGAACTTCGCCATTGGAGATTTCTCACAATGATACGAATAGAGAGGGTGGAGAATTATGAATTAGTGATGAATTAAACTTACATGACAAATTAATTTATAGAAATTGTGGGAAGCTAATTGAAAGGGAGAAGTATGTGAATCTTATAAAATCCCCAAAAATAAGGAAATTAATTTTCTATTAAGGAAATAATTCTTAGTGTATAGAAACTCTTGGATTTCAAGAGAACAATATTTTTAAAATAATTTTGTTAAGGAAAGCATTCAATAATGTTCTTTACTCCACACAAGTTTCCAAAATCATATACCCTCACGACAGATTTTTCGCAAAACGTTTAAAGTGCACTGTTAAGATGATTGAACTTGTGACCTCGCTACTACCGTCTAACCATTGGGCTGTGAGACTTTGGTTGAAACATATGTTTTCGTGTCATATCTAACCATGAAGCTGCTGAGTAAAACATCAACACATTCGTGATCTTCCAACACCTATCCCATTGAACGATACGCTGCGTGGCCCATTGTCACCGATGACACCAGCACCCGCTGAGATCAGATGACCACCCGAGCTACTTACCAGTGACTTTTATCTTTTTTCCAGCATGCACATTTTTTCCGCCGAAAAGTTTATCTTCGCAGTCTTTTGCAGGCATGTTAGTTTGGGAGGAGGGGGAGGTCGCCGAAAATATTACCAGCCAAGTATAACCTAGCCGGAAAATGTGGATCTAATGGTCGGAAACGATGGAAGGTGGTTTGGACTTCATGCATCAAGTAATTTAATTAATTTTTTTTAATGTTTCTTAGATCTTTCATTGAATTAAAGATAGAATTTTTCACCATCTAAACATGTCCTTAAAAATTAATTTTTTAAGTAATTATCATAATTTTAATAATTTAAGAATATTAAATTTAATGCGGTTAAAAAAAATAAAAATTAACGATACAGATTAAATATCGCCACATGTACGGCTAAGATTGTGGGAATTACCGTAACTCCCATAATTGCCATTTTGCGAAAATCGCTATACCCGCACCGATGAAAAAATGTCTTCTAAAATAATAGCAAAGTCACTCAAAGGAATCTCTAGTGACTTATAACCTGCCATCATCAAAGCAACAAAAAAAAAGAAAAAAAACAAAGGCTTGGTGGATGCAGATAATCCTAACTTTCGAGGGTTGGATGACAATAATTTGAACTTTAAAAATAGCTTACAACACTCTAAACGTTGAGGAGGACATTTAATTTTAGTGGTTCATGGGTTATTTTAGTTTGATGAAGTCCTCAAGATAACATAAGCATATAAAATTTGATTTGTCTACGTTCATTTCGAGTCAAAAATAATCTGAAATGACTTTTAGACTATTGGAAATAAATATCACTAAAGTTCGAAATGTTGATAGCTATTTTTAAACTTTGGATTATTGGCATCTCAACCCCCCAGAGTTTGGATTATTTGTGTCCAATAAGCAAAACCAAAATAATTGTAATACTTACACAGAAAGACAAAGAGAGAGCATCAGTGAAACCATGAAGGAATTTGGTCAAACTAAGCAATTTATCAACTCAGGAATTTATCAATCACCTCTTCTTTAGATCAATAATTCCAAAATTATTAATAGAATTATCAAAACCCTCTGTCAAGGCCGATTAAAACTTTTAGATCTTATCAATTATTACTTCTCAAGGGCTTCTGATTAACATAAGATTGTTAAGAGCGAGATTATCAAATCTTAAGGGGTTTCTTAAAAGGTAAGTATTTCTCAAAATCTCACACGTTTAAGTTGAACTTAGTTTTTCAATGCTCGGTTTCACATTTTAGTCCTTCATCAAATATGTAAACAAGCAAGAAATCAATCAACTTTCCCACTAAGCAATCCAATTGCCATGATTCATCAATACAGTTAGCCTAGCAAATGACAAGCACTTTAGATCAAAACAATAATTGATTTAATCACATGACTTTTAATGCAATTCATAGACAAAACAATTCAAAACTAACATGAAAATCAGCACTAATCTAGAAAGTATAAATCTATTGAGCAGAAAGAAGAGAATAGAGAAGATATGCTCAGCCGAAGGTGCTTGAATCAATGACGCAAACTTGATCATGCGTCCTTGCAATTCTTCTTCTTCAGCTTGCTCTCAACTCTCTTTAATGGAGTTCAAACGTAACTAATGGTGGGATGAATGATCGATGATAGATGAACACATAGCCTTATATAGTCAAAAATCAAGTTGCAAAATGTTGATACTCATAAGAAAACGAACAATCGAACAAAAGAGGAGTTGTCACCGCCCATGGGGCCTACCATAGCTAGACTGTGGTACTAACCATGACCTGTGTCACCCCACGGCCAGGCTTTGCTACCTTTTGGCATGGAAATTTTCTTTCGTTCTTCATCCTAAAATCTCAAGGACCATGGTTTAGGCCACAGTTTGTCTGTTTTGGTGTCCTCACCCTCTATTACTTTCATCTTCATCTACGAGACCTCAAAATCATCGTTTTACATATGGTTTGCATAGTTATAATCTGCACAAACACTCAAAACATGCAAAACCCATGCGTAATAGTAGCAATAGGTGCATGAACCACTTAGTTATGCATATTAATCCTGTAAAATGACACCTAAATGCTCACATAATCCTATGTAACTATGACAATAATCATTCCCCTATACTTAGACTTTTGCTTGTCCTGAAGCAAATACTAGATAAAATTGACAGCAAGAGAAGCATCTAATTAACAACCTCCTTAAGGTAGGCAACAAGTAGCACATCATAAGCAGGGAAAACAATCAATAGAAACCCCAACTAAGCCTCAAACCATTTTGAAATTCAGAAGAAGGTGAATGTTTTCAAAAGGTTTAAGACCATAAGCTTGACATCTAACATAATGACCCTCAAAGAATCACATGGGTAGTCACATTAACATATTCAAATGAGTAGAGCTAGAGGGACATGTAGAACCTTACTTTCGAAAAATATGGATCACTCTCGCTCATGTATTTGAAATATATGACATGGATTTTGACTCAAAACTCAATCCAAAGATGCATGCTACTATAGGCTTGTCAAAAATCTCAAATTGTCCATCACTAAAAATTCAATGTTCACATGACAATCAAGCGGTCTTTAGATGGCGTTGTAACATGGGCTCAATGGTCAAGAATAGGAAATTGACAAATATTTTGGGACATGTGGAGCTAATAGCCGTGTAGACTACGGAGCATCCAACAATGAACCAATCAACTACAAAGCACACCAACTTTCCAATCTATGCTAAAAAAGATAACCACAACCCACAACGAAGGAAATGAGTCAATTGAAGAGAGAACACAAGTTATATACAAGCCACCAATTCCAATCACTTATTCATCTTCTCTCTCTCTCTCTCTCTCTCTCTCTCTCTCTCTCTCTCTCCCCCTCTCTCTCCCCCCTCCCTCCCTCCTCCCCTGGCTCTTGCATTTGTTTGAATTTTATTTAGAATATTTTTTATGATTTTTTTTTTTGGAAATTGGGATGGGAAATCAATTAGTGAAAGTATGGGAGATGCAATTGTCAATTCATGATTGACCCATATATGCACAACCCATATTAGTAGGAAGGGATTACTTCAAATGTAGAATTCCATCATTACCCTCATCAAGCCAGCATACCAAAGCAACCTCAATCTCATATGACACCATAAAACGACTCACAACACATATGTGGTGACATTCCATAGACTTGGCTTAAGGACATTAATGTGTGTTTGGCCAAGGGTTAAAATAAAGGGATCAAGATAATAAATTGGTCTCAAGCTCAAAGCGGTAGCAAAAGGGGTCAAACATTCAAGACAAAGGGGGCTTTTTAGCAATATAGCTTCAAAAAGTCAAAGAAATGTCTTTATCATTTATCAAATCTGCACATGCTCAATGTGGTCTTCAATAAGAGTCAATGCAAGTTCTAGAAATGTTGTATGGAAGAGCCACACACATGAACAAACATGAGACTAAGTGTAATAACTAAGTCCAATAAAAGGTCAAGGTCTTATGAGATGTCTCCCATAGCCATATCTGGCTCAAACGATAAAGTACATATACCAACATGAGTACTAAATACTCCAAGGGAAACATGGTTATTAATCAAGACAAGGGGGCAAGGTATGAGAGATATTTCATAATACTTTCACAAACATTTTTAACACCAAAAGAGTCATACATTGAAAATCGATCAAGCTCATGAAATCTACCATACCGAGAAATCATCATCAGAGGGTATCTCAATCCAATTCGCCCTATTTACTATATGCAATCCCCCATATGTAAACCTAATATGCAACGTCTAATATGCAAACATGTCACATATACAAGAAAGATGTTAACTAAGCATGCCAAGTGTAACCTACTCACCCCAAACATCCTTCCCCATGCTAGTACCCAATATTATTCAAAGTAAATAACGGAAGAGAAGGGGAAGGGAACAAAAGAGAACATTCATTCTAGGTTAGGTGCTAAATGCACCTAAACTAAGTCTCCTTAAGAATGATGCTCATGAGGTATTAGCCACTCCATCACTACTTCAAGATTAGGGCCACCTCTTTAGACGCAGTTAAGGCCCGTAGAAGCTTGTCAAACACTGCATATGGGACTCACAAGCACGGAAGTTAGAGAGCGTTAAGATAATCATAATAAAAATAATTAGTATTCTCTTTAACAAACCAGATACCATAGAATACCAAAAGAGAAATTGAAGAAAGTATTCCAACCAATTTTTCCAGACTCCTTCACTAAGTATAAATAGTATGAGCCAAAGGATGTGTCATACCCTCTAACATAACCTAGGGACATAAAATTATCAACATTTCTACCAAATATAGCAAACATGTTGTCAACATAGCCTAGTTCCACATTAGGATCACAAACCATAGAATTATCAATAGGCGTATCAACATAATACTCAAGGGAAGGAGAGGATGGTAAACTAAGGGGGAGAACACGACATGAGTTATGGGGGTTAGGAAAGATATGATCATAAAACATGAGACTAGAATGGACCTGTAACGGCTAGCATAGTCACCTTCTAAATATCTTTATTAATAAGCATTATGAGTTAGTGGAATATGCTATCACCATTGTCCCTTAGGGACAAGGCTTGTCAATAAAGAAACAGAGTCAAGTAGATAAGTAGCATCCACTAATTACCATGTTTACGCTGACTAAGGTCTAAGATTGTTATTAAACATTTCAAAGTAGGCACCACATGACGATTTAATCACGTCCAAACTAGATTTAGATTTCATTTAGGCTTCACAGGTGCTCAAACACAAGTAAGTTCCCAAGCCCTCAAAATGATCAACTAGGGTAGAGAGTTAGAATTCACTGCGATGGCCCACTTCTCCTGGGCCCTTAGTCTCTCCAGATTCCTGCTTAACAGTAAGTTGCTTATCCTTCCCTAAAACAGTTTGGAAAACACAAAACAATAGCAAAATGAGTTGTAGCTTAATACATTACCCTTGTACTATTAAATAACTTTTCGCAAGGAGTGAGTGAGCGCACGTGCAATGTTAAATCTATGCTTTGTAAATATCTTTTCAGAAGCTCTATACTTAACCAATTGATTATTAACTTGTTTCTAGGCCTGGACTAGGACCCGAATCTATGAACAACAACCATGGGATCAATGAACAATGAACTTTGAATTTTCCATTTAGCAAGAAGGGCCCAAACGATGAATTATGCTAGCAGATACTTTGAACATTGAACATTAAATATTAAACAATGAACAATGAAATGGGTCTTCAAGGTTCCAGTGGCTGAATAAAACTTGGTACATTAGGAAGTATAAATTTAAATGTCTTTGAATGGTACAAGCAGTAACGTACCTTTGGCGTTTATTTATATTCCTCTTGTTTTTTTTTCCCCCGTTCTTCCTTTGGATGTCTTTCTTGGAAATAGATTAAGTTACGCTCTGTATTAATTAATAAAATTAATGCTCGTGAGTTTTAAATCGTTTCGGACTCTTTGGCTTTGTAGCGAAAAGAGGTATTTTATTCTTCTCATAAATTCTTTTTCGGTCCATGAATCGCTTAGAAGTGTGGCTTCGCGATATTCCTTTTAGGACTATGGTTCATTTAGCCGTCCCTAGGACCTATTAGCCCCTTAACCTCAGAGCTTACACTTTTAGAACCCAAAGTGCTACACATAATACATTACCATACTTTATTAAACCTACACTCTTGGCTAGTGGGTTTTTCTTTCGAATCGAGATCTCAATCCAACCTTTTTGTTTTTCAAAAAGGTATCACTTGATTCCAATATCCCGAATATAGCTAACAAACTTATCTCCTTAAAAAATTTCCATTAGATTTTCTTATGACTATAATTGACTCGTTAAAACTATATATCAATTGGGCAAACTGACTGTTCAGTATCTAATTAATTCAACCATAAAATTAATTGTACAATTGCATCCTAATTTACCAAGCACTAACCACATAATCCTTATAACTGCTTCAATTCTATTCCCAGTTTCAACTATGTCACACAACCCATTTATTAGCCACAAAACTATTAACAACCATTTATATCTACGTTACTTAAGCATATTATGGTCTTGTTTGAGCAATTAAAAATCATCTAGACTTCGTTCCTCTCATGCACATTTCTTCCACCCAAAGTTCGAGCACACTTAGTTCAATAATTCATCATAACCAATTTACTTAGACCACCCAAGACAAACATACTTGGTCTTCTTAGTTCAATAATTCATCATGACCAATTTACTTAGACCACCCAAGACAAACATACTTGGTCTTCTTTAAACCCCTTTCAACATCATCATTTACACACCTTTGTATTAAAACAAAGTTTTTTACAATCATACATTCATACCCATATTTTGATTATTGCTAATTACTTGTCAATTTTTTCCATTCATGAATTCATTCTATTCATTCCCAACAATCACATAATCAAAATGCAGCAGTTCATCCCAACATTCACATAATTAACCATTGACATATGAGGTTAAATATCATGGAAGGGCAAAATTGAATTACCTTCAAGTTGGGAGAGAAACCGCGGGGCTGGCCGACTCGAACGAACGATAGTGGCGTGGGGTCAACATGGGCGGCGGTGAAAACAGGCGGTGAGGGATGACGGTGGCCTTTGACTGTTGCTGGTCAGGGGGTCACACGTGGGAGATGGAAGAGGGAGGGTCGGCTCTCTTGGATTTTTTTATTTTTATTGGTTTATTTCCAAAACCCACACGGTATTTAAAAATCCATCCCCCCCCCCCAAATTAGTAAGGCTCTTTCATCTTTTTCCTTTTTTTTCTTTGTTTTGATAATTAGTAGTCATATCAAAATTGATGCAAGCTTATCTTCATTTTTCCCTTTCCACATGGCCCAAAATTGACAATACAGTTGGCCGGGTAGTGATTCGATAATTTTATTTCTTTTCTTAGCTATTAAAAAATCATTATGGATCAGTAAATTCCTAACCTCGCTCTGGTACAAACACATATTTATAGGAAATTATATACTTCTACATAGTTATCCAAGATTTTATATGCTTTGGAGAAAGTTCTGCAATAACGTGATTTCTTAATCAAACATTACTTTATTTAACAATAGAAAAATACACAGCTCACTGCTCCGATTAATCATAACCATGTAAGTAATACAAGAATTAAAACTAAGTAAACACGATTAAGTGTTGGGGTATTACAACACCTCAACACAAGTATCTTCTAACTTACCACAAAAATCATCATGAGCTTCTAACCTAGCATCAATCCCAAAAGGCTCACGCATTTTGAGCCCCGTGCACTGAGGTAAAGGATAGGACTAATCAGCAAAGGTGCGAACAATATTAGTATCGTCCTTGGGTGATGCAAAGTCAACTTGAGCATAACAAGCATAATAAGGACACAAATTCAAATCATGGCCAAAACAATTACACATTTCACACCAAAGAGGCACAAGAAATTACTCTAAGTAATAGGATTTAGCATGAAAAGCACAAAGGTTGGGAAAAGAACACCTAGAGATTCAATTAGCCTTTTCAAACTTCAGCGTATCCCAAGCAAGCTACTCAAATAAATACCATACCTCATCAGCACTTTTAACAATAAAACTCCAATACTCTAAAAGATCTCAGGTTTTCCCATTCACATTATCTTAATAGTGTTCAAAATTTTCTATTTACGCACATAATAATCACATTGAACAAAAAAAATATTCAAATGTTAAAGTAACTGCAAAGAAATTCATGTTTTAACAAGGAAAATAGAAAACTACCATTGTTATTTTTTGATTTTTTAATCTTTTCAATATTTTTCAAAGAAAAGCAAAATGCTTAGTTAAACATGTCGAGAAAACCCAATATTTAACACTAGTCCCCGTCAGTGGTGCTAAAATATTTATCATTGCCGCAAGTACACAGTGGAATTGTAGTAAATTACGGTTGTCTCGCATAAGGACTAAGCCAATCTATTAGGCTATATTCCGTCAAGATAGGCTAAGCGAATACAAGATTTAAAAATGAAATTAAACTAAACTTCTTGTTGAATATAATAAATAAATATCAAGGGAATTTGGTCAAACAATTTATCAACCTAGGAATTAATCAAGCATCTCTTCTTTGGATAGATAACTCCAAAACCAATAATAGAATTATCAAATCCTCTTTTGAGATAGAGTTAAATTGTTAAATCTAATCAATTACCATTTCTAAAGGGCTTTTAATTGATATAAGATTGATAAGAATCTGATTTGGGTTTCTTAAATGGTTATTCTTTCTTAGGATCTCACACTTAAGTTGAATGTCAGTTTTTGAACACCCGATTTCACTTTTTAGCCCTTTGCAAATGTCTAAAACAAGTAAGAAATCATTCAAATTCCCCACTACGAATTCAATCTCAAAGTTCCAATAGAAATTAAATTAACCCAATGAATAACAAGCACTTTTAGATCAAAAAAAGAATTGATTCATCATGAATTCAACATAATTTCAAGGCGAAACAATTTAAAACTAACATGAAAATCAATATTAATCTAGAAAGCATAAAGAGAAAAGAGAAAAGAGAAGAGATGGTCAGCCCGAAATGTAATTGAATCAACAACAAAAACATGACCCTGTTTCCTTGCAAATCTTCTTCTTCAACTTGCTCTCAACTCTCTAATGGAGTCTAACTCGATGGTGGAATGGACGATGGATGATAGATTAGAGTAGAACCTCGTATAGTAAAAAAAATTAGGCTGCAAGATGTTAAAACTCAAAAGAAAACAAACAGCTGCATAAAATAGGAGATGCCGCCACCCATAAGGTCTACATAGCTAGACCATTGTGCAAGCCCCAACTCATGGTGACCCCCATAGGCTGCAGCTAGGCTGTACTACCTTCTAGTCTGAGAGTTTTCATCCGCTTTTCGTCCTACTTATTCTTGGAACCTCAAGGACCATAGTTCTGTCCACAATCTATTTGTTTTGGGTTCCTTGGCCTGTGTTTTACTTCCATGTTTGATTTACAGGGCCTCCAAATCTTCATTCTACACATATACCTCCGGTTCACATATCCATAATTTGCACACGCACTCAAAACATGCCAAGCCCCAGAATAACAATAGAAACAAGGGTATAAACCACTTAATTATGCATATTAATCTCCTTAAATACGACCCAAACATTCATAAAATCCTATGTAAATTCGATAATTATCAAGCAGACAATCAAATAGGTGAACAATTGTTGAATAGCTGTGGATTGCCCCTTTTACTTTATAATAAAGGCAAAGAAAGAAACTAGCAACCAAATTTGTACCTTTCTGTTCTTCCTTTAAGCAATCCTTAAAATCATAATGCATATGAAAGAACAAAATCAAATTTCGATATGAGAATAATTTGAATGATAAATTGTATATTAAACTTTCTTTAAGCTTAATCTTGAATAAAGAACATTTAAGATCTCTCGATGAAATATAAATCTCAATAATGTGAACATGTTCTCACTATTTTCAATTAAAATAAAAATATTCATAACTTTTGTGTGGAGAAAATTTAAAGGCGACATACATGAACTTTATACCAAGCACATATTACTTACTAGGAATACAGCCAATCAAATTTATTTAATTAATTATCATAGACTCAAAGTTAGACTTCAATTCTTTTTGCAGACGCAGACCCTTTTAGTTCAAAAGAGATGTGATCTGATTGGTTTGAATTGTTAACATCAATCAATGAGTCAATGACACTTAGCCATACAAAATTTGACACTCATATAGTGTGCTGGATTGTCAATATTAAGGGCATGTTTGGTGAGCAGTTTTTGGATTCTAAAAAGAGCTTTTTGTACCAAATGATTATTTGATCTTGGTCAAAAAGCTCTTTAAAGTATGTGATCAAATAACTTTTTGTGTTAGCTTTTATCCAAAAAACTTATTTGTGTAAAGACTTTTTGGATAAGGCTTTTCAATAAGCTTTTTACTATTTATTATTACAATTATCACATTGCCTAATAGTTTTTGACAAAATTACATCCAATTCAAGAAGGTAATTTTTTCACTATGTTTATTTGTTTTTGTAGGAGCCCCTTTTTATTTTCCTTCTTATTATTCTCCTCCAATGGTTATTTTATGGGTTGAATTAAAATAAACAATATTCCCCGATTTAAGGCATTAAAGGTCTCGTCTAAGGTCTAAAAATTTGCTTTAGTTCATAATTATCATGACACTGAAGCCAAACACGGGGAAATTAGGGATTTCTTCACCAACTTTGAAAATTGAAGATAGTGATCAAATGTCTAATTTTTATCATAAAACATCTTAAGTTTAAGGTGTTCTTTAATTTAACAAATAATTTGTCTTAATTACTCTTTAATTTAACAAATAATTTATCTTAATTACCCTTACATAATGAATAAATATTATTGTCTCACAATTTTTAATTATTATAAAAAAGAAATTAAGTTTTTCCTAACAAATATTGTAGTAATAAATGCCAAAATTGGTTGATGGAATAAATATAGTTTTACATATCACACAATTCATAATTCATAATTTATAATTTATATTAAAAAGAAAATAAATATGCAATAAACACCAGTGCATTGTTAGAAAAGTAATGAAATTACGTTAAAAGCAATAGTGAAACTTTACCAAATAGTCATGTTAGAAACAACTAATACAATCAATTAAGTCAAACAACTAATACAATTAGCTAATAACTAATAATAATACAATTATCTAACATCTAATAGCTAACGGCTGCTTGCAAAAGAGGGCCTACAACAATTTTCAAAAGTTAAAATAGACATGCACTATTCACTAGATCTAATAACAAATTTAAAAGTAAAGACAAAACATGGAAAAGAAAAACAAATGTAAATTTAAATTGAACTTGACTCAATGAAAATTTGATTGGATTCGAGTCAGATTTTCTGGAATTATATTCAAACCAGATTTATTTTATCTCCAACATCTGACCATACTTGTTCCAAACTTTCATGAAATTGCCATCTTGAACACTGATCCACAAAAACGACTGAACCAATTTTAATGTGATACTTAGCTATCGAGCACGAGCTACACATCACAGGCTTATGAAAAGATAATTTAAACCCAAGATTGGCTAAATCAATAGAAAATTCAAACAATTACAAAGTCCTCTGTTTCATTTAACATCGTATGGTATTACTCGAACTCTACGTACAGATGTACAAAAGTCAAAAATCGCAGAACAACATTACGTTGAAACTGCAAAAGGATGCAAGCAGGATGCAGAAGCACCATTCTTTTCTTGGCATTTCTACTGGTAGTAGAAGGATGGCACGAAAAGCTGCAAGTATATCTCTGTCCAGCCATAGATGCCCAAGCATTCATCGATGAAAGTGCAAATAATGCCCGCCATAAGGTTCCGAGATGTACCTGGCATAGAAGATGCCAAAATGGGGCCCAAAGAATCAGGCAATTACCGGCTCCTAAACAGTTTCTGCCACCAAATTTGTCGATTCGAGGAATGCTATACGGTTCTTTGTCAAATTTATCTTCTCTTCCATTTCTTGTGCTTTATCTTGAGCATCACGGACAATTTCTTCAGGTGCCTTTTCTATAAACTACGAGAGAAAGTGAGCGAGCGTAAAGCAGACGGATTTCAAACACAGGCTAAAGGCGTTATTTTTGAAACTAATCCACCACACCAAGGAAATAACCCTGAGTCCTATTGAGGAAAGCATTGCGAGGCGGACAAGGTATCATGTTTATCCTACTTGACCATACTTTTAGATTTGGTCAGAGGCTGTTTCACTTGGAATCTAGATTTGTAAGAAATTGACCATCTACTATTCAGCACGTAGAAGAGAGTGTAACCGAGACGTTCGGTTATACAGTGCAATTTAAAAGGCCACAGTACATCTATAATTGGATGGTCATAATTTTGCCCCATTAGCTTAACAAAAGACTACCGAAAGGCTAGACTACAGGCATATTGGAGTTTGATAGAAGTTACATGCAAAATCATTAACTTTAAGGGGAGGCTGCTTCAATTCTGATCTCCAGTCCACTTATCAAATCGACCTTTCTGTGTTATTCTACATATTTACATAAATCATCCAAATTTCTAGCACACATTTTTTAGTGCAAAAAGCATCTTCGAGTAAACTTACTTTTCAAGGAAGAAATGAAAATGAGTAGGCAAAATGAAAATTATTGATCACCAGGCTAATATTGATAAATATTTGGAATCTTCTCTAAAATTTTGTATCTCTGTCCCATAATCATACAATCCACAAGTCATTTTTCCATCCCCTTTCCAGGTACCCAAGGATAACTTTACATATTCTGGCACACAGTACAACCGTACAAGCCATCTGACTGATTGCCTTTTAATCTATGTTCGTGAGCTGAAAACAATCCCGATATCAATAGAGCAAAGTTGTCTGTTCCAGTCTCCATTCTGGTCTGATCAGAGTCTAGCCATATGGGACAGTACCAATCATAAAAAACAGTAACACCATCACCCATAAGAATCCCAGAACAGATGCGACATGGGCATCCTGGACGACTACTACACGTCTGTTCTCTTCAGCTTAAATCCTGGACGACTACTACATGTCTGTTCTCTTCAGCTTAATTATTCAGAGCCCAGGTCTGTCTGGATTTAAGATCTCACCTATCCAAAATCTAGATATTTCAAATCTTAATTACCCAGATTCATCCAGAATTCACCAGAATTATTTAGATTCTAGTTCCAAAACTAGTGCATACAGACGTACTGGAACGAAGCAAAAGTTTTGAACAACGAGAACAAGGCTTAGTTGGAAAAGGGTTTAGATAATGGAAGAAAAAGAGTTTCAAAAATATTATGATTAAAGAGAAATTCTACCTTAGGGGAACTGAGGCGAGCTTTAAGGCCTTTATACTCTTGTTCCATCTTAACAAGACGCTTCTGAAGTCGCTGGACTTCAGCAGAAATGTCTACCATATCAGCAAGGGGGAGATATGCCTCCAAGCCCTCACTCGCAACTAGATGCACCGACTGATTTGCATCTCCTGAAGTACAGTGCTGCTGTTAGCATCCACAGTATGGAAGTGCAACATCTCTTATAAACAAGTCTGATAACTATAGTGACAGCAGACCTGGCAGTGTTTCCGTAAAATGCATGGCTTGGAGATCCAATCGAGACAGGAGAGCTAACACTTCCTTCTCTGCCTAGAATGAAAAAGACTACAAGCTTAAGAACATTCTTACTTCGGACAGGGAAACAATGATCATATGATTTTTACCAGACCCAGAAAACCACACAGCAGGTTTATATATTGCCTGATGATCAAAGTACAAGAACAAGAATAGATAAAGTAATGATGTAAGATGGACATTTGCAGTATCTCATGCAGATGCAGCTCTGCCTTTCAACTTGCTCATTCATTTTCCTTCTAGAGTGATTGATATTAGACATTTGTCCAGTGCATTTAGACATCTCCTAAACTTTCGAGTTAGCAGAGTTGGTGATCGCCACATGAGTCCAGGATCATGATACACAATTTTGTCAGGATCCCATATCGTGGGGGCATGTTCATTGGGGGCTCTAGTTTGGATCGTGATTCACCATTAAAATTTGTTTGGATCGCTTGCTAAAATGAAGATAATTAGCCTTACCAAAAATGTTTATTATTCAATAAGTTCATATAAAAAAAAAAGACAGATAATTTATGTTTGAAGGAATAATTCATCAAAGTCACCAAACTTCAGTCCAGAACTCCAGTTATGCCCCATCTCAACAGCGATCATCCCTTCCATTACCCCCTCCAAAAGTTACAACGCTGTCCAACCAACCCAAACCATCCTCTTATGTTCAAACTAGGGTGAAGATACCCCGGGGAATCCAGAGGTATATAGTATTACCCAATAATCAACCTTGCACAGAGACTGCTGACGATGCAACCAAGATTTGAAAAGCACTACTAAAGCATAGAAGTGAAGGACAGTTACATAGGCCATTTTGCTCTGTTTCTCTGCAATCCAGAAGACCTTTTCCCCCTAACTTAGATAGCAGAGAATACAAAAGGCAGAAATAAACTTAGAAATTCCTTGCTCTTTTCCACATAATAGGACCGTCATACTACGAATATATAGGTTGACTAGTGGATGCATCATTCCCTTCTCTAATCCCCATCACCAGATTATTGTGAACCAGGAAGATATGGTTTTTGGGGATACTACCAAGTACCAACAACAGTTTGGTTTTAGAGATGTATAAAAAACTTAATTGAGGATATTTTGTTTTCACATTAGTTATGTGAGTTAGTGATATGAATCTGCGAGATTTTGAGTCAGCAGAGAGCAAATTGAAGTCAAGATGAATCAATAATTCATATTCCAAACTGAGAGTTAAAATTACATCTTTAATTCAGAACTAAGAAAGCTCAAGTAAACATAGCACCAGCATGTCCGATCAATAAACTTGCATTGGAGCACGAAGATATACAGTTCACTTTTCAGCAATGCAAATGCTATACCACCTACTAAAGAGTATAAAATGCTTTTGTCAAGACCTCAAAGGAGACAGTCTGGAGGAAATGATGCAACTCAATACTTACAGCGATATACTGTAAGACTTCTGGGTTTGCAACTATAGTTGCAGATATCCGCTTTGCTGGCTCAACAGAGTACTCCGCTCGGGCATTGCGGACAGCCCTAGTCTGGAAAACAGAAAAGGAAGATTTTCAGATTTGCGAACAGCATAAACAAACCGAGAAGCTTAAGACTCAGAGGACGCAATCATTTAGACTCACCAAAGCTTGAAGATTCTCAAATCTTTTTATCATATTTGAATATGACGGAAGAGAAGTTTGCGGCCATGGAGAAATTATTAGAGGCTCTTTTCGGTTGGGGAGCGCCTGAAATATAATGGCAATCATTATCACAATCATAACAGAATGGACTGACTTCCAAGGCTATGAAGAGACTTTATTATCTAACCAAGAAAATATATTAAAAACAATATTGGAAGTCATACGTACAATTCAGCATTAAGCATGGATTCTCATCTTTACATTAATACTTGGACCTAAAACCATTATTATTTTCCTCCAATGTGTAACAACTGCCAAAGAATGAAAAGAGAAGTGAACGGAAGCTATGCATTTTCACCTAGATGATGAGGAACTATACGAACAACTCGATCTTTCCAAGCTTCCAGCTATAAAGAAGATCTGACTTGGGATTGGTTCTGAGTTCTGACAGGAGAGAAGTCTGCAAAGGTAAATCTAACTGCATACCCCCCAACCATTTTTTCCTTTTCATGAGTGCCAGGTCTGCAAGGTACGCTTTTTCTTTCATTTATTTATTTCTGAGCAATTCCTGGGCAGATGCCTCATAACTTCTAGTTACAAGTCAATTAAATTGACAAGAAAGGCAATGCCTAATGTTAGAAGTTCAAGATTGCAATGCAACTCAAAAACATAACCAACATTCCAGGATAACAAATTCCCAACTGAATATGTACTCCTATATGCATTTCAAGCTTCTCGGTCACTTTTAAAAATGCACGTGCATCATACATCAGAGGATAAACCAGGTGGAAGAGAGGAACTAGAGCATTCAAGAGCAATAGAGCTTGCTCAATGGCATTTGTATCGCTTGCACACCCTTGGGATTCAAACCTAAAAACACAGGAAGCCACACTCCCATTGTGTTGAGCATTGCATCTGGGTGCAATAAAAGTTCAGGTCTCGGCTGAATCCTGGGTTGCGGGGCATTCATACAATTTTTTTTTTTTTTTGGGGGGGGGGGGGGGGCTCTGCTGTAGTTCATGCATTCCTCTCAATCAGAAGTCCTTTAGAAGGACATTTTCCTATCTACAGGACAACAAATAAATAAAAATATAAGTGCCTCCAACATCCTCCGATAGTTACAAAAGGTCAGAAGTTAATATGCAATGAAAGAAAAGCCTGACCCATTTACAATATATCAAAATATACTGATGGCCATTATTTTCCAGCACATTTCTTAACCCAATGGCAGCACCATATTTGAACTTATTGGATCTAATAACAAAACAAAATACTTGTGATAACTAAGAACCTATCACCACATCAAAAACAAATCAAAAAGCGAAAATCTTGAGTTTACCAGGACGCCATCACCTCATCTCCCTCCCCCCCCAAAAAAAAAGAGAGAGAGGGAGAAAGAAAGAAAGAAATTAGAAAGGGATTTCAAGTAGACAGTATTTAGAAACACTTCATCTCAAAGTACTAAAGTTGTTGCTCAGGTAACTGGAACACTTTATATTAGAATCATGGTAACATTGGGCACAATAAATCACCTGCCAAAGAGCCTCAGTGACAAATGGCATGAATGGATGCAGCATCTTCAATATGTTTTCAAAGACATACAAAAGCACTGCTTTTGCTGCTACAGCTATATTATTATCCTCAGATTGGTAGAGACGAGCTTTACTAGCTTCAATGTACCTATGAGACAGAGGAAAGTATTAAACGCAGGTAATTTCATCCAGAAATAATAAGATCCTGAATAGAGATATTCATCTAGAGCTATAGTGACAAATAACCTACTGGTTAATGCTGGAAATAAGTTGTATTCTCCAAAATAACACATTCCATGCCATGTCACTTGCACATTAACAAAACCTCTTACATGTACATGCTTGTTAAAGAGGCCAACATGAACTATTAAAAGCAAACACATCCACTTTGCATGTTGTGGCTAGGGCCTTGGAGACATCATCAGAGTATTTTTGGTAGCATGGGCATCATGAAGCATTGGAGCATGATTACATAAACATTTGTTGCATTTAAAAGGATAAATTTCCTGGTTGAAGGCAGCAAAGAAGCTTGAATGAGATGAAGTGACCCACCCATGCAAATTGGAGAGATTTCTCAACCAATAGCTCACCCTTGAATTAAAGCAGCTAGGCCATGGGAAAGCACATAGTATAAAGGCCCAACAAAGACCAATACCCATTAGCATCCACAGAAACCTCAAGGGAAATCAATGCCCCCAATTCCAATCCTTTTTTTTTTTGGGGGGGGGGGGGAACGAGGATGAAATATTCTTAATTTTAGACAAATCTGCAAAAAAGAATGACTAACTCACATTTTTCCTAAAACTAAATTTATAGTCCCAAAAATTCAAAACCATGACAGGATTTCACTAAACGTAGCAAAATAAATTCACATGATGAATTGCATAAGTAGTTTCTCATCCCATCAAAAGATATGTATGGCTCCAATTCCGCAAGGGGGTGAGGGAGGGCAAGGTTTTCCTTTATGTGCCCCCTTCCCTTCCAAACCTTTCCCCACTAGTTCGTTCCCACTAGCGTTGGGACTCCAACGTGGGCCATCTCATGAAACCCCACAACAGGGGGGAGGGGGGACATGTAGTTTCATATTCTCATCTAAGGAGCTACATGCACTAAAGCCTCAACAGATAACAGAACTGTTTGCAGAGGAGATCAAGGCATGAAATTTAGTTAGGTAACCTAGATAAGAAGCAAATAGAAACGAACAAGTAAAATAGTATAAGTAAATTCAAATGACATTAGTTCACTTCAGCCACCAGTGCAAATCGGAGATTTTGATAAAGAAGATGAGGGTTAAAGTTCAGTCTTTGTAGGAACTGAAGTTCATAAAAGTATGTGGCAACTTCCACAAGGAGTGTCCTGCTTAGGCAGCAGCTTCAACACTTTTTTTCCCTCCTTTCCTTTTTTTGGTTGGTTGAATCTTGGGCAGATCTTATATAGCATCTATAAGTTCGCATATTGAGAAACAAGAAATCATGGGCAAACAATTGAAGCATTGACAACTGATGATTTAAACCATAGTTACTAGGATCGTGGAATGTGGGACGGGAACGCCGAATGCCACTTCCCTAAAAAGGGGAATGAAGGGAGAAGGTCATTTGGAACAATGTTTGGGAACGAAATTCGTAATTTCGGATTGTTAATGTAAAATTAAAATTCCAATTTTAATGGGCACTTTTTCCCTCTTTATTTTTAACCATAACACTGTGGTCTAAACTTAAATTGCTTTAATAAAAATCCATACTATAAAAATAACTTTCATGAACAAAAAAACCAAACCCCATATCTCTCTTTTTAAAAGAAAAAGAAAAAATCAAAACTTATCATTATTGTTTTGTTAAAGTAATTGATGCGCTTACTGTACCCAATAATCAGAATCTATTAATTACCACTGATGCGTGTTCCCACTTCCCACTTTCCGATAAATAGCAGTGGTTCTTTTCCCCTTTCCCATAGTCTTTTTCACCTGATAAGCATGAGAGGCAGTAAAGGTAAAAAGAACCCAATTTTTAGCAACTTTGACCCTCTCTCAGTCCAGTCCCCTCTCTCTCCCTTCCTTTCTGCAACAATGTTACAGAAGATGTCCATGGCTACTGAATTTCGCTTCTGGTATGCTTGCAGTCTGCCTTCAACAATGATTCTGTTTTCTTTTTCTATTTCTCTTTCATAATTTTCAAATTTTCAGGCTATTTTGTGCTCTTAGAAAAGGGATCGCCAAGTTCACAGCTCTGGAATGCACTCCCAGCATTGCAAAACAAAAATGTACCTCGTTTTGGATCGGACGATCCAAATCGCAGAACGGAGGGCAGGGTAGTGATCCTCATAACTATAATGTAAATAACACTCTCAACTGTCCAGTTTCTGAAAGCGATAAGAACTAAAGGAGATGCTTAGGATTCCACTTTCAGGCACATCTAGAGAATGAAGGAAGCAACAAACATCTAAATTTCATTTCGTTCAGAAATTAAAGCAATGACAGTCATAACAGAAACTAAGGAAAGAATAAGTCAACCTGCTTAATTCAGCTTGAACCACAAGAATGCCATGAAGTGCATGAAGCTAGGTGGTGCTTAAAGGACTAGGGGCTACTTGAATTTACTTTGAAGCAGGTTAGACAGCCTCCACCTATTTTTGAGGAAATTTATGAGATGTCTTTCCATGTAGAAGTCATATTATTATCATGTTGCCAAGATTAGCTGAGAAATTTCTCATCTCTACACTTCCTGCTCTAAAACAGTAATTTTGGAGGGAGGCTCTAAGAATAGCCATACCAATCAGCAAAATCTCCCCAGAAGAAATCATATGTTTCTCGTGCAACATCTCCAAAGTAGTACTTATCATAGCTTGTAGTAACCAGGTCAATAAGTAGATGAAGTTTTGACACCTGATAATTCAAAAATACATTAGCATAATAGAGCTCATATTAAGTAAATTAAAGGCGAAACAGAACATGGTCTCACCACCCAACACTCTGGTAATCGCAGTCTGAGCAGTGAATCCTCATTATCAAACTGTAAACCCCAAAAAAAAATAAAAATGGGGGGAGAAAGTGAAATAAATAATAAATTAACAGAAAAAGGCAACCAACAGTCTTTAGTAAAAGGATAGTTGTCAATGAAACATATAGACAAAAACTTAATGCTAATCCCATCCCCTATTTGAAAACATCAGAAATGTACTTAAACACAGAGATGGTATGAAAGCAACAAGAAAGAGAGCCAGCTGAAAAAAGACAGAGGAAAAGGCTCGGTTTTGGTAAGTTTTCATAATTTGTTCCCAGGTCCACAAATAATATCTGAACAGAAAACTAAACTAAAAAATAAAAAGAAGAGCAAGTTGGTAGATATTGCTGTAGAAACAAGTTAGTGCCCTCAGAGGCTTACATATTTCGCAATGCTTGACATTTAACCAAAAATCTAAATACTAGCCAAAAGGGAATAGAGATGGAATAAAATCCATATGATTATCAAAGCTTTTCCCCCAGTATAATGGAATTACATTCTAGCAGAAGAAGAAAAGCCCTTCATCAGAGCCTGGTTGAACTGAACATTTTCAGGTAAATATTTCCAGGAGAAAGTTCCTTCTCATTCATTTTCTTTTTTGTTTTGGGGGGGGGGGGGGGTATCCCTTTTTACAAGAAATGAGATTTTATTTAAGAATAAATGCTCAAACTTTCTCGCCTACTCACTAGCCAAACAGGACAACATGCAGAAACTCATGACCATGCTTTTTAAGCTTCCAAAAAAGCCAAAAGACTTATGTCAGTTCATTCAAAGCAATATATTTTGTCTACTTCACTTTAATATAAACAGAACACATCATGAACCGAACCCCTTTTTTCAGTGAGTAATCAAAAAATTTACATTAAAAACGAGACCAAGGGGATGCCACCCACGCCTGTTTCTCTCATGCCAAATACTCCAAAAAGTTGCATGATAAAATGATAAATTAACATGGTATCCTTCCCTTCAGCTTTCCTACTGAAGAAACCCTCCTAAGTAAGATGGAAAATCTAATTGCTTAGCACATGAGGTTTGAAAGTTAGGTTCAACTATAGAGAGGGGTCATTGCTTTGGGGATTTGTTGCTGTCTTTGATGAGGGTTCATTGAGGTTCAACCATAGAATGTAAAAGATGCCTTGGTGGCTTGGAGAAGAAGCAAGATTTTACCTCTTCAATGCATCAAAGATAATCTGATCAAGACTCTTTTTTTTGGGGACAGTGGGAGCTTTTGCCAGTCTTCTTTTGATGCTGTAGACTTGGTGAATAGATTCTATTGTAGAATGTATATAGTCTTTTTGTGGGATGCTTGCTTTACATCCAACCTTTTGTTCACATTATGCAAATATATTCTATTTTCCTTGTTAAATAAAAAAGAAAGGAATCAAGAAATGAGAGAGGCCCAAGTGCCCAACTGATTATGTCCTCGTCCTGTGTCCTTGAGATCTCTTTTCTCAGCATAGGTCATTATCTCTAATCAGAATTTTCCCACTCAACCGAGAAATACCAGCTATCTGTTGGTGCTAGGAAAGAGGGATGACAAAAAGATGCACCCCAAAACATTGGAAGCTGGTTTCTCAACAATTGGATATAAGGAAAGAAAGGGACCAACAGATTTCTGAAGGTGACTCAGCGTAACGTCAAGAGTTTAATTTCATTTCTCAGGCTAGTTTATAACAGTAGACCAGTGCTCCATAGTATCTTAATTTCATAGATAGCGATAGATAAACTAGGACGCATGAAATTTGCTTTTTTTGCTTGGCCTTCTTGCTGCATGTTCCCTGTTGGTGTGCTAATAATATTCTTCACCTTTTTTGGGGGGTCAGGGGAGCATTAGGGTCTGCCCTAGTTTAGCGAATGGTAAGCTAAATCCTTGCTGGTGCTTGGTTCTCGCTATCAATTATTGTGCATTGTCAGTTCTTGTGCATGCTTGTATAGGTTATTATGTGGCTTATTTGTAGTTCAGTGCTTTTATTTTATTATCTATCTATTATCTATATATTTATGTATTTATTTTTATCAAAGGATTTCCAACTATAAAATGTTTTCCCAAACCTTTTTGTGGGTCTATTGGAATCGGGCTCTCTGGGGGTAGTGATACACACTGATACCTACAAAAGTAAAGCTGCTTACATCTGGATTTTCACAGCCGCGGGGCCCCCACTAGGAGATGGTTGTTGTTGTTGTAGTAAGCAAAATCCTTTCTAGTGGACACACTTAACAAGAGACGGCAAGCTAAATCCAATCCACAGGGAGCTCTAATAATTACAAATGGTACTTCCATTCAAGAAAGAAAAGTAGGAATAGTGGACACATTTGTTGAGATCCTATCATTTCTAGAGAGTGAAAGGTTCAATGACACCTATTTGCCTATTCACAATGTCACAAAGCAACATGGCTCCGATCCATTAATGCAACCAGCCCTGCAATGCTAGAGGCACCCCAGAAAATGTTCACCATTTGAGAGAAAGTGTTCATCATTTGAAACTAACTGTTCGTTAAATTTAAGTGAAAGTTTCATAGTTTAGCTAGTGAAGTTTCACAACTGCAGCTTTGAGTTCATCCCCTTTGAAAAGGTTCATTATGTAAAATTAAGATACTGATCACTAAGAGGAAAATGCTAAATCCTAAATCAAACACAGATATTGATCACTTCCCGAGAGAGAGAGAGAGAGAGAGAGAGAGAATGTTGCCAAAAAATTTTAAAAAAGGAATAAAATCATAAAAACAGAGAATTAAATACACAAAATTCAATTACATAAAAAAACTGATGTGCCATTAATAATTCTTAGAAACGTAAAACAAAAAAAAAAAACGAAGGAGTGAAAAGTTCTGTAGAATTTTGAAAAACCAAACCAAGGGAAAATAGAAAAGGAGAAGGCAAAATCTGGAGGAGGAAGGGGGAGAGATGATTATTACTAAAAGGCGCAGGCAGGAGGAAAAGACAACTACAACAGAAGAGGGATCGAAAAAACAAAAGGAGAAAAGCTCAGAGTATAGACTGCCCAGGGAATTGAGCACTAGACCAACATGCAAAGCTTAACTACTTTATACACCAAGATAGCATTGTATTTTAGCACAAACAGGGAACAACAATTGTTTGTGCTAACCAAACAACATTGAATGCAATTAGACGTGAAAGCCACGTGTCTGCAAATGCACCTAACAAGTTACACCTGATTGTCCAATGGATACTTAGGCATCTCCGCATTTCCCAGAAATCCTAGCAGACATCCTTCCTCTAAGCATCTCCTAGAAACTCTTTACCATATCATCACTTAATTTCAATGTGACAGAATATCTTTTTTTAAGTGCTCTCATTTTGACTGCCACAGTCAATACGAGCATTAAAGCTTGCATGAAAAATAACAATATTATCCTTGCTTGAGGTTCTCTCAGGACTTAAATACCTTCACCATCTAAAATTAGGAGGATAAAGCAATCACATAAGTTTCCATTCTCAAATTTGTTAAATGTCAGCAAAGGATAGTAATAGCAGGGTGGAGTAAAAAATAAAATAAATACATAATATGCAATCTATGTGAAGATATTTGTCATACTTCATTCCTTACACCTTCCTCCACTCTAAAGGCTCTATCGGAGATGGCTGCATTAAAAGCTTCCTGGTGCTAACCGCAAATGCTGGGCAAAGATACCTCAATTCGCTAAATGATCAACATAAGAGGATTGCACAAATTCGTAGGAGACAAACATAACCCATGTGATAATGTCAATGCAAACACTGACAGAAACGTCGAATTTTGCTCAAAGGTCCAATCAGAGTGCACAATACTATTATGCAAACTCTTCATCAATGGTCAAACATGAACAGAAAATGAGGATTGAAGACCTAAACTTCCAGCAGTTCGAACATCAAACTGAACGCTAAAGGCTACTAATTGCACATCCATTGAGGCTAGCTTCCCAGAATAATTCAAATGAAGAAATGTACAAACCTTATATGCAAGCAAGTTTTCCCAAGCAGAAAAATCACTTTGCATCGGCAAATTTTGCAGCACAAACTTGCCAGCATTCCAGAGTTTATTAGTGAAAGCCTTGTTGGACGTCAATCTTTCAGTTGATAAATTCAGGTCCTGTTGGAAACTAGTGGTATCAGCACAACTCATCAATATCAACCACCGTAAATCAAAATCAACTAGTCAATTAGTCCCTCACGATGTGTCAAGAATAGTGCTTACTGTACATCACAAGGTATTATCTCAAAAATAGTAACGTTTGACGATCAGTTCAAACATGACGACAAACAAATAGAATCCAACGAAGGAGACTACTCTTGAGAAAAAGAAAAGATGACTTTTTTTTTGACAAAGAGAAATACAAGATTGCTAAGAATAGTCAATTAGCTGAACTAACAATATACATTATCACAACAAATTCAGGATACACTGGAGGAGTACTGCATAATGTTAACCACCTATACCTACAAATGGCGTCAAAGAAATCACCAGTACACACTATCACTTTCATCAAGGAATAGTTTAGAAGTTATTATTAGCATGGGCAAACATATAGCCAATGAGCTGGAGCAAAGAATACTACAGTGTCTCAAAGTATAGACAAATATCGTAGGACGGTAGCAGTCTGCAAAGACATTAACTAGTTATACCTAAGCGCCCCCCCCCCCCAAAAAAAAGGAGGAGAAAACACAAAGCACCAGCAAACGAGCATCACGGTCATCAAGCAATAGTTTGCAAACTCATACTAGCAAAGACAAATGTCTGATCAGAAGATAACTCATAAATACGAATTTGTTTAACAGTTTGCGAAAGATGATAATAACTAAGATCTTCTATGCCAGAATGACATGGTTAGAAGTCTTGATTATTAGTGTCCTATGTACACTGTACAGGTTTCTCTTGCGTTCAAACAAACTAATAAGATACCATGGAAAGATTAGCTTCCTGCATCACTTTTGGCTTGTTTGGTTGAATGCAATCAAGCAAGTACTTGCAATGGTACTAGCATTACCATGTTTGATTACACATGAACCTTGGAAATTGGAATCTTGATCACATTGCAAAAAAGATTACCTCAACTTATGTAATTGTGATTACATCCACCGATCTATGTAATTTTGATTGCAATGTTGAATAGAATGTACAAATCCCATGTATGATGTACATATCTCAACTATGTGCACTATACACTCCCTCACTCCCCACCCCCCTTTTCACCCCTTCTTTCCCTTTTCTCCTCTCTTTTCCTCTATCACCTCTCTCTTCTTTCTCTCCCTCTTGTTCTTCTTCTATGCGCCCCCCCCCCCCAAAAAAAAAAAAAAACACATTCATGGCATATGATGAACCAAGTACACATTTGTAACTGCATCACCCATTTTAAATAACCAAACATGCTAATGTAATTACTTTTTCATTACATTATATAGCGAATTGCATTGCAAAGTTGATTGCATTACAACTCCATTACATTACACGCAACCACAACAACTCCTAGTATGGGTCCCACTTTCGCAGGGTTTAGGGAGATCTAGATGTAGACAGCCTTAACCCTGTGAGCACTTGTGCAAGCTGAAAGACCAATTCTAAGAGACACATTATATGCAACCAAACCCCACAAAAGTATCAGTATGGATTACCATTGCAACTGCCACCCTTAAGTTCACAATATCTACTAGGATATATTCCAAAGTAATATGGACATTATCATCTCAAGCACACTAGGGACAATCTAGAATAAGTCCATATCCCAAGTAATATGGATATAAACTGCTGCGAGAGAATCGGATTAGCCAAGAAAGAAAGGAAGTTAGAAGCTAAGCTGGTAGGACCAGTGGCCATGGGAATACGGATTTAGATATGTTCAAGAAATAACTTCGAGTGTGAATGATTAAATTAATTGCAGTGAGCAACATCAGTAGTCATACAAATGCGATAGTGCCACCACAGAGACAGTGGCTAAAGGATTCGACAACAGCAATTTAATCGTAAATGTTAAATAATAATGGTACAGCACTGCTAGCACAAATGATGTAATGCTGTTGCCATTGTGCTCCACAACACTGTTGTTTCCCTATTGCAGGACAATGGATTAGATGATTGAGGGCGCCCCCCCCGGGGGGGGGGGGTAGGTATCTATCCTGTAGTGCAACACATCTCATTTGTTCCAGACTCATCTGGGCTTGAACATCCAGCTTATATCGCCTGCCTATGAGTTCCTGAACAAGATTCAAACATGTTGTCCCAGGTACCACAAACACTGAGAAAGAACTGAGACTAGATTCTAGCCTCACTTACATCTCTCACTTGATCTTATTCTGTCTTTATAAACAAATCGAGAGATGCTATAGAAGTCAAACGTACAGAGGGCCTTCTAAAGTCAGCTAAGTATTGTTTCTTATGGCCAGAGTTCAACTAATGGGTACAAAAAAACTCTCATGTACTGATACTAGTTACACATCAATCCATATTCATCAGAAATTTCACTCATGGGTTAGAATAATTGAGACAGACCTGACCAGCAGTTCCTAGAGCAAGTGCAAATCGTAATGCATCAGTTCCAAACTCATTGATTGTATCAACTGGATCAATGACGTTTCCCAATGTTTTTGACATTTTTCTGCCCTGGAAAGGAGAAATTATTCACAAATGAATTCAAAGGATGCAACAATGTCTGACCATAAATCATCTCTTGTAAAAGCAACTATCAAAAGGTAACAAGAGCTGGACTCAGAGCATAGTCATCTATAGTGTGAAACCCCATCACATCTCTGAACATCGATCTAATTAAAGATACATTTTTAACAAGCATCGGCAATTTCTCATGCAACATCATCATCCAAATTTGTCCTTTTTCATAGATAACTAACCACTCCATTGAACCTCATAATGTGCACTATGGAAGATTACAAATGCATTTGCCCAGCCAAGCCCCAAGAATCAAACCAGAGACCACTAGCGCTAAAAGTACATGCCGACATTACACCACAGCTCTAGGTGGACTCTACGAGAGCCATTTAGAATTGTATGGAATTATTATGTTCCAGTTAAATTACCTCATCCGAAATTTTCTATTTAAAAAAATGAAAAAAAGGATCCTCACAATTTTTTAATCATGTCCATTTTAAGTTACTTCTACAAGACTTGACGAAGTCAGAAGTTGCAGAACAAAATGTCATCTAATTCTTATTTGTTGTGAGTAGGCCAACCATTGCCTTCCAATAGTAGGTCCAATGAACACAACCTGTTTGCCAATAAATTCATTTTAATATTTGATAAGACAAAGGCTTATTTTGAAAACAAAAGAATTGGATGCAAAGCTGCAGGGTAGAAGCCAATTTTACCCTGCAAAAGGTAATCACAGATCTAACTACACTGAATGCAGAAGAACATATGGCCTCTTTGCAAAAACACAAAATATTGATCTACTCCTGGTAGTGCTCCACAGGTGTTTCTGGTCCATCAAGGACTACTATTTCTCTCCATCCAAATGATCCAGACAACAAATAGAACGCCTTAATGAGCTTCTGTTTTTCTTTTCAATGAGCCTTCCATAGACAACATGTGATGTTCTATAGTTTCATTTACTACCCCAAGAAAATCACAAAAGAAATTACAAACCTAACTTCATAGGACCTCTACCTAACAGGTAACGAAGCAAAGTAAACAAAAGATCCCCAGATCCCAAATCCCTATTGCACATGATACCGGTTGGCTGAAGATCCCAAGAAAACCTCTGCAGTTGCTGGAGCATGCTTCGGATTATGCTTTTTGGCCTCAAATGTGATCTTGGTAATTTACCCAATGCAGTCCATTAATAAAATTTAGGAGGAAGGTCACGTGACTGTCGGTTATTAAGCCCAATTCCCACCTGATTCTCTATGAGATCAGACTCCATATTTAGCTTCCTTGTGTTATATTGGCCAAGGCATTTAAGATTTTATTAAAGAGACAAGACGGAGTTAGGTTACATGTATACTTAGATTCTTGTAAACTTTTCTGAGGTTAAGTGTGCTTAGGCTAAATTTATTTCTGATTCATCAGTGCCATTTTCTATCATCTAAAACTGATTATGCACAGAAGTAGCAGGAGGTCAAAGCTGCCCACAGACCATTTATTATTTATTATCACTATTTGGTTCCTTGAATAACAAGGCAGTGTCTACACCTCCAGATAAGAAATGAGAATAGTAACAATAATCATACTAAATATGGAATGAGAAGCTGACTAACCTGAGAATCGCGAATGAGGCCATGTAGATACACATAGCTGAAAGGAACCTTTCCAGTAAATTCAATTCCCATCATAACCATTCTTGCCACCCAAAAGAATAATATGTCATGCCTGTAAAACAAGATAAAAACGCATGAGTGACACTGATCACACTTAAGAACTAGGAATGGGGGAAAAATTACCATTGTATTACAGGCTTACAGATCAACTGGCATACTTTCCAACCATTCCTAATCACATTTTATGTATAACATCACTTACATACTAACAGAAGAAATAAAAAAGAAAAGGGTCACCAAATAACCAAAATACCATCCCAGAAATTATTTGCCAATTTTGACTCTCTATGATCTGGTATATCGAATTTTGACCATAAAGCGTGATCATCCCACCATTTTGAGAAACATATAAAATTATAATGACATGAAGAATACTCAAAGACTAAATGACAGAATTCCCATTTCGTATGGTAGACATTACACTAAGGTTGCAGCAAGCTATAAACATTCTGTGTGCTATCAGATGGTTTTTTTCTCTTGTATGCACAGATGTCTAATTGACTTTTCAAAGCCTGTGCTTGTTATTTAATGCCAGTTGGTGTTACTCTTAGGATTGTCTTTGAGTATTCATGTCATCAGACTAGAAGGAACAGTTTGGTTTACTCTCAGAATTCCAGACTTGATTTTGTTTTTTTTTTTTTAGTGGGTAAATTTACATGCACACAAAACCTGAGAATCGAAATTTTCGTCTCTCTTTGGAAACCAAGCACCCTGCCACCAGACTACTCCCAAGAAGCATAGAATCCTAGACTTACTTATCACATGCCGACATCAAATATGCAACCTGATTAAAATGATATTCTCGCTACTAGTGCAACCATAGATGACAGCAAGAAGGAATGTCAGACTGCAAAGCAAAGTTCATATTTACCCTGTTTCAAGCATTGTTGTCGGGTAGAACCTTTTAAAATCCTCACTTGACACATCAGGCCATCCCAATGTGCTGAAAGGCCAAAGTGCACTGCAGAATTGATTACAAGCAAACACCAAGAATCATACAGTGCTCAAATCTTTGGGCTAAAAAAAGTAAAACTTAAAAAGATTCAAACATCATCAGCTTGAAACAAATTTATGACATTTAAGGTAGGACATTGGAGGCTTGAAACTATGATTTGCAGGATATATCTGTCGTAGACAGAGCTGGCCCTGCTGCTGTTAATAGCCATGAACAACTTAATTAGAAGAAAACCAAGTTTCTTGTTACCAGCATTGCTCTGAAACATTTGGCTGAAGATCAGGAGAACAATACACTAGACAGCTGATACGCAGGACAAAATTTCACGCAGATGCGTGGATTTCTACAAGCTAGTTCCTTTACAAAAAATATATGCAACATAACCGCGTACTACACTACGTGTTGACTGGCTTGGTTTAGTATTGTACTCAAACTAGGGTTTTCTTCATTCAAGAAGGCAAAAGACTACCATCTTACCCAAAGAATGGCAGACTGATTGCGATAGGGTAACATGGTATTGGTACTCCATGAGACCATATGTGTAAGCATGACAAAATAGCCAGCCTGACCCAAGATAAATTGTCTTCTACCCCAAAAATGAAGTCATCTCTTCACATCCAAAGGAATACGGATGGAAAAACATGCATTCCTCCACCTTCAGTAGCACAAAGGGGACAAAAAGAAAACTCTCTCATAGTCACTTCAAAAATTAATTTCACAACCAGCCACTATCACATGCAAAACTGCATAGCTCCCAGCTTCACTGTCCACCTCACACATAACACAGGTGAAGTGGAATAGCTTTGTTTAACCCATACACAAGCAGCTATCAACACGCGGACTTCTCTTCTGCCAGAAGTTTTTTTTTTTTTCCTCCATTTGCTTCTTAAAACAGGTTGCGCAATCACAGAAGCACAAGGACAAAAGACCATGGTAGCTGAGATGACGATGCTTCATTTGCTGTCGGATCATAAAGAAATAATGAAATCGAGAGTGATAAAAAAGACTAGTGCTGTTGAAGGTGAGATGTATAAAGTAATGTACAAGGCTAATACATTTCATGAAAAGAAATTCAGCAGCCCCACTTAACAGTGTGAAAGGCAATCAGGGCAATTAAAAAGAGCAATAAGTATTAAAGTGCCATGATGACGTTCACATGTGTTTCGGCTCAATTTAAATGCAACTATTTGAGAAAATGACTGTCCATAGGAGTTTGTGATATCCTGGGGTTACCATTGTGAGCTCTAAATAAGAGGGGCTTTCTTTTTTTGCCCGGAGGGGGGGGGGGGGGAATTTCTACTTGCACCACCATTTGCTGTCTTTGTTTTTTTTGCTGCCCCCCCCCCCCCCCCAACATGTACAGGTGTACTACTGCTAGTAATGTCACTGTCATTTTGCTTTCTTCTCCTTTGCTACTTTTGCTAGTTTCAGATAATTAGGGGTGAGATGCACACATCTTGTGCAGAGACTTCCACAAAGTAGCAATGGAATAGAATAGATTATCTAAGCACAAACACCCCCCCCCCCAAAAAAAAAAGAAACACCTAATTCGTAATTGGACAGATAAGAAGAGAAGAGTAGGGGACAATCCTTATACAGTTCTATGCAAATAACCATCCATAAATAAATGCACACATTAATGGACATGAGAAGGCACACAAATAATAAGTCTTGTCATTCATATACCTTGAAAACCAAGTGTCCAGGACATCTGGATCTTGATATATTACTGCATCTTCTCCGTACTTCTGTCGAGCCTTCTGCAGAGCTTCTTCACGACATCTAGCAACTATATATTCTTCTTCACCATCTTTTCCCTCAATATACCAAACTGGGATTCTGTGCCCCCACCACAATTGTCTACTTATGCACCAGTCCTTGATATTTGACAGCCAATGATTATAGATCTAAATGGAAAGGCAAAGTGCACAAATTAGTAAAGCTGAAAATTTAGAAAAGCCTGTCATGATATGACTGGAAATATGAGTTAGGCAATCCAACTATTTTTCTTTTAAAAGTACATCCATTAGAAAAGAACTGAACTTCAACAAAACAACACAGTGTGACACACCTCTCATGAAGTTTGAGGGGGTCAATGTCGCCCCACCTCTGGGCAGTCAACACCAGCGTCGAGACAAATTCCAATGACCGCTATAATAACAAAAATTATTTTGGGGTAAGCTGGAAAAGGAGGACAAAGAAGAACTGGGTTTTTGGCATTTGGAAGATGATTCTACTACTATCTGCTGGAGTTTATGGAAAGAGAACTTTTAAGGGCAAAGTCATGTATCATCATGAATTTAGACTATTTTTTAAAAACATTGTATAGGTGGGGTTTAACCTGAATAGTGCATGGCATTTGTCCTTTCGTGATTTGTAGATAAAATTATTCATGACAACTTGAGGGCATCATGATTTTTGTATTAGCCCCTTTTGTACACGGCTACATGGCTGGCTCTCTTTGGTGCCCTTATATTATAAGCTGTCCTTATAATTATAATACAATCTTTTTGATCCCCCGAAAAAAAAAAAAAAGAAACAACAAAGCTATCAATAGTAATAGCTTGCAGAAATGGTAGCAGCAACACTAGCAATAATAATGTACTCTGAAGCAACTAAAGAAATCATATAATGTAGTAAAGAGGAATAATACCAAATAACAAATACAGAGAAAAATGTAAATAGTCAAGAACAGACACAACAAGATGGGAGATTACAACAATATTATTAATGTTCTTTGGTAATCAATAAAAATTTGTCAAAAACAAGGGTGAGAGTTGGTAATTAAAAAAAATTTAATGAACTGAATAAATATAATGATGCCATAACTAATAAGCACAAGAGTCATGGAACTATTGGACTATAGGAGAGCTTGTATTCTTAAAGCTTATTTATTTCTTTTAATTTATTTATTTTTAATACATTTAATTTTGTTGCAAGATGCCAAATTCATAGTTAGCATTGGTGCTTCCCTTTTGCTTCTCCAAGTTTATCTTGCTATTCAGATAGCCAAGAGAACAATCATGAATTATCACCCTTCATAGGATGTAAAGTTACAAAGGTTTAATGCCTAAAAGAGTAAGTAATATCATATTTCGGGTAAAACAGGACCAACTAAAACAATTTAGCACATCTAGTCTAGAATAAAAACTTTGCAGGAAGTTATTGTTGATAAAGAAACATATGGCGCATGCTCATACAAGTTGGACCTGAGAACTGATAATACAAAGAAAGTAACCTAAGCTAGTGAATATGGACTCGAGCACAACACTGACACTGTGACAAATGACTTCCAGAAAAATTAAGGTCATGACATGCAGGTCTGATGCGTCTGCTTAGTGCTCACAACAAGCTAGAACTTGCAAAACTATATTCACTAAAGCTAAGAAGATGGAGGCAGATCAGGATGAAACAATGAGAATAGAAGTGGATCGTCAGGATCCATTCTTAAAAATGACAAGTTCATGATATTTCCTATCATTTGGTGGAACCCCAAAAAAAAAGAAAAAAAACGGAGCTAAAAACTGAAGGTAAGTGCTTCAGTGCTTCCCTTGTCAATCTCCATGTGCTTCACTTATCAGCAAGCATGAAGGGACCGTGAAAGCGTTTTTTTCCCTCCTTGGGGGGGGGGGCCAATTGAGATTCACTTTCTTCCACAAACATGATTAATGGTACCTTCTCAAACCTTTCAGGTATGATTGTCAATTCCCTTGTTTCAACTGCGTGCAGTGCCTTCTCTGCCAGTGGCTCCATCGTCACAAACCATTGTTTGCTGACCAAGGGCTCAATTATCTAGTTCAAAAAATTTAGGAACGAAAAGCAAGAGTATAAGCTCACTTGTGAAGGGAGAGAAAAGTTAGTAAACCCTAGTTAATAGAATTCAGTGCTGGGATAAACTATACACACTTCTCCTCCACGCTGAGATCTAGGAACTCGCAAGGTGTAAGGCTCCTTTTTGACAGCCAGGCCTGACTCCTCAAGATCTGCCCAAAGTTTCTTTCTGACTTCAAAACGATCAATTCCACTATCACAAGCATAGTTCACATGAGTTACATTGTCTGATGACAAATGTAAATATGTTACAACAAAAACATGCATTGTAGAGACTTACCAATAAAGCCCAGCAACTTCATTCAGTGTTCCATCTTTATTCATAACGTTTAGTATTGGTAGACCAATTTTTCTAGCAAGAAGATAATCGTTGTGATCATGCCCAGGACTTATCTTGAGGACACCAGTCCCAAATTCTTTATCAACAAGCTGTCATATGATCAATAAGCATCTAACTTCAAGTATTCACAGTTCTTAAAAAGGATATCAAGAAATGAGCAGCATGCGTATCAAAATATGTATCCATATTTCCAGTTGCACAATACAAACAACTGAAAGTCTCTGACTCTAGATACACACATAAACCTCTTACCAACCAGAATCTAGCCGAGTTCAGCAACTCCAATGCAAGACGGTCAGGTTGAGGAAATTATCTGATTGTATTAGCCAGAATGTTTTATAGGTCATTGATATTAGGCTCCAGCGGTCCTACCACAGGTAAAAGGTCCACCATTCTCTTTCTATGCCACACGCATTTCCTTTTCACTTTTTCTGTTTCCCCGCATCTTTGTTCATTCATTCAGCATGAGTACTATAACCCGCCCCCCAAAAAAAGAAAAGAAAAGAAAAGAAAAGGCCATCCCTGAAATTTCCAGCCAGTTGACTGAAATGAGCTATAGACAATTAGTCTAATCCTTTTTAAGATGCCATTTAGTTCTCCATTCTTGCCTCAGAACCACAGACAGATCTGCCACACAGCAATAATTCAGATTCACATAAATTCCAGAGTTCCAAAAGTGAACTGTTTTGCCACAATTTTTCAGATGCCGTTGAACTGACCTGCCATTGCAGCTGCTAAATTTAAATGCTGATTAAAAGAAACATCCGGTATGTCGACAAGGCCAATAAGCACACAAGTTATAAAAGATTTAAGGGATAACTAGAAATACATTTTAAAAAATGCTCTTACTCTATCTGCAATAATTGGCACATGTCGACCATATGTCATTGGGACGATTGCCAGACAACCTATGTACTTTGCATAGCGTTCATCCTACAAAAATAAAATGATCACCATCACGACAAAAGACAAATCACAAAATGAAGTTCTCAGAGATCTCTAGAGGATATACATAAAAAGTACTAAACAGCAACTGCCTACGATTCCATTTCCCTTATTTCAAGGGCATGCGGTGCAGGGTATATGCACAGCACAACAGACATGTGAACTTTTGTACCCTTATGAGTAAAATGGGAACATATCAAATTTTAATGTATATAGGACAACAAAGCATGTTCACAAACTTTTTCAGAATTGGATGCTACTCCACAATCACAGAAATTGAAGTAATTATCATTTGATATGTCCAAAGTAAGGTCGTAAGATCTGCAATACCTAAATCAGATTGGAGGAACAGCAAGATTCAATCAATTGATCAAAATGTTCACAACAAGCATCTTTTTAATCAGTATCCAGTGCCCATGCTGGCGCCATAACTGGAGGCTTCAGTCTCAGTCCTTTAGTTCTGGACCCAGCTCAGACCCATTATTTTGGGAAGGCCTTTAGGGTTATGGGCTCTAGGAATTTGGCTCAATCCTATGTTTGAAGCAGGTCAAAGGGAGAGAAAGGATTAAAGTGACTTTATAACATCAAGTAGAACACAAATAGAGGATCTGCTCCATCAAAGACTCCAAACTTATGGCAAACTTCAACAGCCAAAAGAATCTTCCACAGAGCCAACTACACTCCAGTGATAAATAGTCAATACCTATTTCCAGTTACCTACCTTAGTATAGGGAGGAATTCAACATCAAGTATGAAATATGCAAACAATGTAAGACCACTTTGGCAGGTGGAAAGGAGACAAATAACAGAGTAAATAAATCGTGCCAAGTGGCTTGAGAAGAACGCTGAACAAGAGTGCTGATAAAAAAAAAAAAGGGTTGAGCAAGAGTTGGCTCCAAGGAATTTGGAAGACGATCCATTTGGCTATACGGAGGAATACACGTAAGGAGAGGCATCGCTAAATTTTTTTAGGGCACAGCAAGGTCCTATCAAGATTTCAAGCTTCATTTTTTGAGAACTTTGGAGTTTGTGTAGTCGGATCAAGTTCTCAAAACATGGTACGAAATTGACTTTTGGATAAGATTAATTTAAAAGCATGCCTCATGAAGGCCTTTTTTTAGGGGATTGCCCCTTTTAGAAATGGGCGGCAACCCCTGGTGTCACATTAATAGAAGCTTTTTGATTACTCATCAGAATATAAATACATAGAGCCAAACAATCTAAACTGGCAAGCATCCAGAGAATTTCGACAATCAATAACAAAGCAGTCAACAGGTAGAGTCCAGAGGAAATAGAAGACTCACCACAATTAAGCCCATTGGTATAAGTATAACACAAGCTGAAGGATAAACTTATGGTAATATTCCCCCCCCCCCCCCCCCCCCCAAGGTGACACCCCCATTAAATCTTTTATCTACAGGATCTGGTCAGGCCTTTGGATCCAAGGGCTCCATGCCCAATAATATTAAAAAAAAGGAAACTTATTTCCATATTGTTTGGTTGGATAGAAAAACAACACTGCTTCCATGCATTGCAAGAGAACAACAAAGATACCATTAAAAGAGAAACTTTTTAACTAGAAGAGAAAGCAGCAAAAAGAAACAAAAAGTCGTCGCCAATAACCTCAGGATTCACCGCAACGGCTGTGTCACCGAATAGAGTCTCTGGCCGTGTTGTTGCAATTGTCAGAAAGTCGTCCCTTCAACCACAATTGAGGAAAGCTGTGAATATAGGAAATCCAGAGATGATGGTAGGAAATCCACTAGCTTAGTAATAAACGACTGATGTTTATAAAAGTCAATATGGAACAGATAAGAGGAAGCTCCCTAACATACATAAAATTGCAGACTGACTTACCATTTTTGCAACATGGAGACAACTGTAATGTGTATAAAGAACAAAATAATTCACTCATGGATGCATAATCATGGAAATTATAACAAAATTCACATATCTTATGTTCAATAGGTTACAAACCTGGAATAAACTTGGAATAAGACCAATAAAACAAGTATCATGTACCTAATGGTAAAGAAAAACAGCATAATATTACCTCGAACCTCCGGCAACACGATATTTGATATGATAAAGAAAACCAGGTTCTTCAGAATATTCTACTTCCTACTCATGGAGAAAGCACATATATTTTAAACAGCAATTGAAAAGATAAAGCAACAACACACACAACAAGAAAAAACAACATACCAAGTCTGAAACAGCTGTCTGGAGGTTCGGAGACCAATTGACCATGTATGAACCTACACATTGAACCCATATCAGTGGCCAAGTATATATGCATATTAAGATCATCTCCTACCTGCAGTTAGTTCAATAGCTAATCTACGTCAGAAGGTGTTGCAGCGCAGCATACAACAAATGTGCACTCCTTTTTCTTTCTCATCTTTTTTTTTGGGGGGGTTTCTGTTCCATGTGTTCGTATGTGTCTCGAATAGTAACCAGTTAATGCCTTTCAAATCTGGGGGTTAATAGAAAAAAAATTCTCTACCATTCGATTGTAGGGGTAATACTAACACTATGTACATTTGAACCCCATCGCTGACCCCACAAACAAACACGCTGCTGTAGACAGGATTATCAGGCACTAGTTTGGCTTGGTTTCAAGTAAATAGCCACATCAGTTCGTGATGGCTCTCCAGCACGACTACTCGAAGAAGATCAAGCCATTAAGGATGTGGAGTTCGATTCTTTAATGAGTCTCATGTTAAAGGGATACTGGGGAATATTATGAACTTGAATAATATTAATCTCATTAACAAGGATCAATCTACCAAGATTTGGCTCCTGTGGGAAATTAGCTACTATTCACAAGATATGTGTTCTCACAAACATTCTTCTAATTTCAAAGGGGATTTTGCCAGCTCAATGAACATTCAATGTGGCCCTTCTACTTTAGCTGGTCATTCCATGAGAACAGAAAGAAGGATGCTAAGCAACAGCCTTTACGCTTTATTTGGAAGGCCTTCCAATAAGTTCTTCGTAGTTTCAGACAGAGTCATAAAGAGGACACAGACAAGTTTGTCAGTCACCAAAGCAGTGACAATATGCTTGATTTTCTGTTCTAATGGTGCTCTTAAAAGTTGGTCTGCCTCCCCTAAGTGTTTGCTGTGGAACCAATCTTTGTTAACTAAACTGTTTTCACCATTCACATAAGATATTTGATGTTGACAACCAACAGAGGGGGAGGATTCTTAGGTGAGAAATAAAGGGCTTCAACTTTTGGATCTTCACTTGGCAAGATGTTCAAGAACTTACACATATGAACTTATCAATAGGCTTGCCTCAGTGCCACCAATGTTGATCAACCTCATTCTGGGCCATATTAGTGATTTAGTGTTTGCTAATGTGTATAGAATTCGAATATGGTAAAATGCATTTCATTCCCTTGCTCTGTAAGGAAAAGTTGAGGGGATCTCCATTTGGCTTTCTGATGGGATTTTATGCTCTAATTGTGTAGTGCCATGAAGAAACTGGTTGGTTAGAAGAAAGTTTATTTCTCTATAGAAGGGTAGAACACTCTGAAGATGCAAGTGCATCCATCAAGCTCTTTACATATTAAACAAGAAGATATGTTATTTGCACTACATATATGTAAACACTGGGCAACTACTTTGGGATGCCATTTCATTCTTCAATCAAAGATCAGACATGGAGAAAGGGAAGGAGGGGAGCCTTTTCTTCTCTATGGATGGCGAGGAGGAACCATTTGTCCATTTATCAAACAGCTGAAACACATTGCTCTTGGGGGAAAAAAAAAATTTCACCATGGATTATAGTGGATGACAACAATATACTTTACTAAATAATACCTTTTTTCCTTTGATAGGTAGTAGGTAGTCAATTGCTCATTAAATAGCCAAAGAAAAGGTAGTAGGCAGTCAATGGTTTTTAATATAGGGTCTAATGGAAGCAGTGTCTGCACAGTTCAGACAAGGGCTACTAAATCTGAAACCCCACTCCCCGCAAAAGAATTTATTAAAAAAAAAAAAGAACCTATAGAACTGCGAATTAGCGGCTGTATAGCAAATAAGCAATGCAGACCGCACATATCAAAAGACTTCAGAATGCCACAGTTTATGTTGGAAGCAGAAGCTAAGTGAATTTGACATACACTTCACGTTCACAAAAGTGACATTGCAGATGATCTACCTTGGTATATTAGGCCTTTCTCATGAAGTGTAACAAAGGCTTCAATTACAGCTCCTGCAGTTATAGCAAATATTCGCATCATCAATATTGCACAGTTTTGAAATGGAGATGAACTTGATCCAAGGAGCAGGAGGAGGGAAAAGTACACAGATTCAATTCTATTCACAAGAGATGGCGCATCATGTCCAAAGGTCATATTTCGAAGATATCGAATATTTTCAGGTTGTTCACCTTAAGAAGAAAAGAAATTCTCTAATACAGGGGGCATCAACACAAATCATAGGTCATCACAGTGAACTTCACATAACAATTCCAGAAAAGCCCCAAAAGCAACCAACCAAAGTTATAATAAACAATAGGGTTTTTGGATGCAAATAATACGAACATTTGGGGTGGTGACCAAAAATAATATGAACTTTTTGCTGGCCACCAACGATACTAATTTTGACCCCCTTTACTTTAAACATACCACCACAGAG
This sequence comes from Carnegiea gigantea, assembly GCA_029747015.1. Taxonomy (NCBI): domain Eukaryota; kingdom Viridiplantae; phylum Streptophyta; class Magnoliopsida; order Caryophyllales; family Cactaceae; genus Carnegiea; species Carnegiea gigantea. The sequence continues at coordinate 26,094 of JAKOGI010000579.1, read as the reverse complement.
TTATATGGTGGTTGACTCAGAGAGTAAAACGTGAACAGTGGATTTAAGAATTTTACTTTTACTTTTTGTTTTTCAAGCACACGTGAGCTCTAAAAGTCAATCAAATCCCTACCATCCACATATGTAAAAACTCCATCCACAACGTCGCCCTCCTGAGTAAACCACCATGTAACTCAGTGGTGGTATGTTGAAAGTAAATGGTGTCAAAGTTGGTCCTCCTGGTGGCCAGTAAAAGTGTAAAACAGCTCATGCTATTGTCCGCCATCACCCCCAAAGTTCATATTATTTCCATCCAATAATCCTAAACAATATCATAAACAAGATTCAGCATACCCGAAATATTGTGGTGGATCACACACGACTGAATTATTTGAGAACATGGAAAATGAAGTTATTTGGATACACACTTTTGTTGCACCTAGGTGATAAAAGTTGGAAAGGAATACAATATTTTCATATGGTGAAATGTCAAGGCACTCAGCATACTATATAAAACTTAGGCTTTCTGTGATGAGGCTGTTGAAGCATTTCTTTCTACAAGTTTTCCTTCTAAAAAGTAAAAATTCTTAGTAAGGCTTCTGGATTTGACCTATTTTTCTCATAAAACAATGCATCAACTTCCATGCTCTTTTCACAAGTTAACCCATCCTTTTTTTAAAAGGGATTACAGATGTGCACATAATTCAATTTCTTTGTATATTACCAAGAAAAGTTCATTTTGTCAGCTGGGATAATACAGAAGATTATGGGCAGTAGGGACTAGTTCTACAATGTCATTGTGTCACAACAATCTGGCTGTTTTAGCATAAGGAAGGCTTATTAGCAGCTGCAGCACAAGTGGAAAGAATCTTCTTTGATATGGAATCCTCCGGCTTTGCCAAGGCCTAATTTTGTACGTGGCTTGCTGACAAAAAAAGGCTGTCTACCCATGATAGACCACTTAAAATGGGCATCCAACCAAGGAATAATTGCATCAGGTGTTACAGAAAGGACAGGAATCATCAGCATCTCTCTTTCCAGTGTGAATTTCCCAGAACTATTAGAGGAGATTTATGAAAATGGTTGATTGTGCAGATGCCTTATAAATGAAGTAATATCATAGCTTGGATGATGAATAAGAAGAATTGCGGAGGTGTAAAGAAACATGCCAAAGGCTACTGCTGCAGGATGTGTCAACAATGTTTGGCAGGAGAGAAACTGCAAAATTTTAGGAACTAGAATCAGCCTGCTGAAATTATTATAAGGCTAATATTATTAGGAGTTAGGAGGGGCGGTGTGCCTGAGTGGAATAGAGAGGGAGAGAGAAGATTAAAAAGAGAGGAGCTGGAATTTCCAGCTGCTGCATGGAGGAGCTGGGGAGGGAGAGCTTCCCTGACATCCCAGAGAAGAAAGAGAAAATCGAGAAAGGAGAGCAAGAAAATAGATAAGGGCTTTTTTTCTTCTTAGTTTTCTGTTTTGCTTTCTTTTTATTTTAAAATATTGAGAAGCACCTTTGTATGGGCTGCTTCCAATAAGAATGGGAATGAATTTGGAGCAAGTTTTATGCCCATGTGGCAATTGGAGTTATGATAGTCTAAGGCGAGGATTCAAAGTGTTGCAGGATCGCTCCAATGCGCCAATCACATAGGATAATGCACATGTCGCAGGAAGGGGGAAAACACAGTTCAGTCAACATTTTGAATCCAAGTTATAAGGGATTTTTATCATACAGTTTATCCATGAGAGACGCAGAAGTTCCAGGAACTGCATTCAGGAACTTAACCAATTTGTAATTTGATACATTTTGGGGTTTCAGGTGGGACAGGAGATGAGCGTGTCAGATAGAAAGTGCAGAAAGTGAGAGACTTTATAATGTCAAGCCATTTTGAAAGTCATAAAAGTTTTACTTTTCAAGAAAAAGGAAAAAGGTCCAGACAGTTTTTATTATTCTGTTTAAACCATGTGTAACTTCCTTACGACTTAGCTGCTCATCAAGAGTGAAATGCTCTCGTGTCCAATCGCAGGAAGCACCAAGCCTCTTAATTTGTGTTGCAATGGTTCCACCATACCTGGAAGTTAGAAAACAAGACAAGAAGTTGTGTTACTAAGTTTTGAACAGCAACAACAGAAGTTAGAGAAACCAGAGGGGGGTTCCCGACAATAAGAGAAGTGACAGAAATCATGCACAGTTTCCATTGTAGCCTCAATGGCAAATTATATTCATCTGAATTGGTATAATCATTTGAATTGATCTTATCAGTTGACACTTTTCCAGTACTTTATGACTTGGGAATCTTATCATTCAGGGACCCGGGCTAATGGTGAATTCACAGTTCACCAACTTATGTATCTAATTTTTTAATTTCTCTGACTTGATTTGGGCACACTTTTACTTACAACCAGACTCGAGGCCAGCACTTTAACCACTTTCCCCTTTTACTTTTGAATGGTATTCATTGCTCCATCCCCAAATATACATGCACGAACACACACACACACACACACACACATAAAGGTAATCATTGCAAATAGAGATATGTTGAGTATGTGCTCCTGTGGACTTGAACCACACTCAATGTGTGAGAATGGAATGTTCAAATCTTTTTTTTTTTTTTTTTTTTGGATCAGGAAAAGAATAAATATATAACATTAACAAAAGATGGATGCAAAGTTAGCATCCTACAAAAGGCTATACATATCCCATATGTACACTATCCACAAAATTTAAGAGATCAAGAGAAGAGTAACAAAAGATCCCTTCGTCCCAAAAATGGAGAGACTTGATGAGATAATCTTTAAAACATTGAAGTGGCATCTCCACACCTTCAAAGACTCTCCTATTTCTTTCACGCCAAATGCTCCAAAAAATTACATGAGGAAACAATCTGGCATTCTTCTTTTTCGCTTTCCTACCAAAAAGCCCTCCCATGCATAAAGGTGATCCGAAATAGAATTGGACATAACCCAATAAACTCCCAAGCAACTAAAAGCTAAATCCCAAAGAGCTCTTGCAAAAGGGCAATGAAGTAATAAGTGGTTCACCGATTCTGTTGCAGTCTTGCATAACGGGCACCGGTTCACCAAGATCTTACCCCTCTTTTGCAAATTATCGTAAGTCAAAATACTGTCATTGGCAGCCTCCCAAACAAAAAAAGACACTCTAAATGGAGCCAGAGATTTCCAAATAATCTTCCATGGAAAACACATTCCCAATATTTGATGCAAAGGTGAAGAAGGCACAGAGGCAAGCCTCATATAATAAGACTTCACCGTGAAGCTCCCTTTAGGATTGAGATTCCCTCTGCCTGAATCAAGAGAGGAGTGCCCGATAAGAATCCCATTCAGCTTAATAAGCACGCTTATAAGGGAGGCGTCATCCACTAAGGCATCACGAATAAAAATAGGTGACTAAATGCACGACCCAGATCCAGTGTCACAATATGCCGCCACAGTAGCTTCTTTATTCTCCGCAAGAGCATAAAGAGAAGGGAAAAGGTCCCTCAAAGGAGCACCTTCACACCAACGGTCATACCAAAACAAAATGGTAGAGCCAGAGCCCACCTCAAAAGAAAGATGAGGAAAAAATCTATCCCATCCTTTACGAATAAACCTCCAAGGGCTTACTCCATAAGGACCATTAGGTCTAGAGGGAAACCACCCAAGCCCCTCCTCACCATACTTAGTACAAATCACCCTCCTCCAAAGGTTGGTTTTCTCATTCATGAATCACCATAGCCACTTACCAAGCAAAACCTCATTAAAGAGCTTCAGGTCTCTAACTCCCAATCCTCCTCCTGACATGGAAAGCTTAACAATATCTCATCTCACTAAATGATTACTTGAAATCAGCACCGAAAGAGCCCCAAAAAAATTTCCTTTGAATGGCTTCCAACTTGGCCGCCACTGACGCCGATATCGGAAAAAGAGATAGGAAGTAAGTGGGAATGCTAAAAAGAATGCTTCGGATGAGAGTGGGTCTACCCCTTAGAAAGATAGTTAGCTCTCCATCCAGAGAGCTTTTTCTCAAATCTTTTCACTATTGGCTCCCAGATAGATTTATCTTTGAATTTTGCTCCAAGAGGGAGACCAAGATGGTAGATAGGAAAAGAATCCACGGTGCATCCTAACACACCCGCTAGCAATTGGATATTATCCACCTGGCCCACGGCCAAAATAGAGCTTTTAGCCACGTTGACTCGTAGACCAGCCTTGAACCAAATAAGAATATAACACAGGTTCACCATCTGCTCATAATCATTGTTACAAAAAATGATTGTATCATCAGCAAAGAGAAGATGGGATACATTAATTGTAGTTGAGTTCCTTCAACCAACTGAAAACCAGATAGGAGACCTGCTGAAGTAGCTACAAGCAACGTCCTGGTGAAAACCTCCATGACCAACAAAAATAGAAGAGGAGAGATTGGATTCCCTTAGTGAAGGCCTCTAGAAGCCGAGAAAAAATATGTAGGAGAACCATTGACAAGTATTGAAAAGGAAGTTGAAGAGACGCATTGTCGAATCCAAATGATCCACGTCTCCCCGAATCCCATTCTACTCAAGACATAAATCAAAAACTCCCAATTGACATGGTCATAGGCCGTTTCAATGTCCAACTTGCAAACAACTCCCGGAATCCTTGATTTGATTCTAGAGTCAATAAGCTCATTTGCAATGAGTACGGCATCGAGAATCTGACGTCCCCCTACAAAGGCATTCTGATTCTCAAAGATAAGAGACCCTATTAACACCTCTAAGTCTTTAGGCTAAAACTTTAGAAAGAAGCTTGTAAATGGATCCGACTAAACTGATCGGCCGGTAGTCTCTAATATCCTCTGCATTGGCTTTCTTAGGAATCTACCCAATAAAAGTAGCATTGAGGCTTGCCACAAATTTCCCAGTGCGGTAAAACTCTGAAAACATCCTTAAAACATCACTCCTAAAAGTGTCCCAATTCGCCTGGAGGAAAGCCATAGTCATACCATCTGGGCCTGGAGATTTATCGCCACAACAATCATGAAGAGCTTTAAAAATTTTCTCCCCTGAGAACTCCAACTGAAGCCCCTCTCTAGCAGAGACCGATAAAGAAGGCATCATCAAGTTGTCAACCTTTGGTCTCCAAGCTTCAGACTCAGTAAAGAGAGATTTGTAGAACACATGGATGGAAGACTCCATCTCGTCCCAATTCTCAAAACGGTTTCCATCCACAATCACAAAAGACATAGAGTTCAATTTCCAACGAAAATTAGCTACTCTATGAAAAAAATCTTGTATTTCGATCACCAACTCTAAGCCACAATGCCCTCGACTTTTGCTTCCAGGATATCTCATGCATAAGGATGACTTTCGCTAGCTCATCTCTGTCAGCTTTTCTCTACTCCAATTCTTCATTAGAAAGACCAGAAGTTTCCATCTTCACGTCAAGTTGGTTCATAGAATCCATGAGGTTGTACTTCCGAATCTTGATATCCCCAAAGACCTCTCTATTCCATTTCTTGATTTCCACTTTGATCACCTTCAATTTCTTCGCAACCGCGAAACTAGCATATCCCTCAACACGAGCCTCTTTCCACCACCTTTTAATAAGATCACGAAACCCCTCGACTTCGAGCCACATATTCTCAAATTTGAACGGAATTCTCCCCCTCTGGAACGTCCCATTTTCTAAGCAAATGGGGAAATAACCCGAAAGAGGTCTAGGCAGCCTCTTTTGAATTGCGTCGATAAAATGTTCCTCCCAATCCAAGGAGATAAGAAAACAGTCAAGTCTTGAACTAGCTATAACCTCGCCACACCTAAACCAAGTAAAATCACCCCCTTATAAAGGAAGATCAACCAAAGCACAACTATTGATAAAGTTATGGAATTCCTCCATAGAATTAGAGGGGCTTAAACCCGAGCTCCTTTCGTGAGGGTATAAGATCTCATTGAAATCCCCTCCTACACACCAAGGCCCAGACCACTTGTCCTTAATAAGACGGAGCTCTTCCCAAAATCTCAATTTATCAATCCTAGATTGAGGGCCATACACATCTGTGAAAGCCCAAGCGAAACCACTCTCGACCGTTTGAAGAATGCAAGTGATCACAACAAGTGGTACACAATCTCGTCCCACATTACAAGGACACCCCCTCACAAGCCTACTGCACTAAGGGCAGCAAAATCAATAGAGTGATAACCCCAAAAAGAGCGAATATCAGAAGGTGAGACGGCCTTCATTTTTGTCTCTTGAAAACACATAAGGTCACATTTCTAATCTCTCAAAAAACTTTTAAGCAAAACTTTCTTGTCGCAGTCATTAATACCCCTCACATTCCAAGAAAGCAATCTAAACATAAGGCACCAACATGGCACTCGTCGAGGCATTAGCTCTATCATGGTTCACTCCGAATTCAAGTCTTTGCAACTCTCTGTCTTCTAGTTGCCGGAGGCATTCTAACCACATTTTGTTTAGGCAAACTATTATTTCTTTCAATTCTTAACAGAAGCTGAATAACCTCAGTCTCATACCCTGAAACAACCACACCAATACAGGATGCAATGCCTTTGAGTTTGGAGGCTACCCATTTAGAGACCTTCTTAGAATTCACATTTTGACCATCCCACACATCCTCAACAGAAAAAGACTCATTGGAATTTTGAAGAAAAGAGAAATCAACTACAAGAGGGGCTATCAAATCTTCCGAACCTGACGGGGGCCCAACGGAGATCAAGGACCAATTATGCACAGGAGGCCCCCCTGCAACATTGTCCTCAGAACCACCTGCAGAATTCCGGGATCCTACACTCAGGGCAAGTGCATCCCTTACAACATCTTGAGGCAAATCGCAGGAACACTACCATACAAGCCTACCCCCAATTGAAGAGAACTTCCCATAGAAAATAGAGAAGATGAAATGAGATGGCCACCATGTCCCCTGAGCCAAGGAAGACTCACTGGAGAAGATAGGGCCAAGGGAGGAGGCGAAACGGGGGGAGCAGAATTGTAGAACAAATTCACAGCAAAGCCCTTCGATGAACCTGAGACTGCAACAGAATGATTCTTAGCCCAAGCAGTACCAATATCATCAGAAAGCTAACCATTGATTTCCGCCTCAAATCTCGCAGGATCATACGAAGTAACTCTAGCTGGAGAAAAGAAGTCCAACTGGGCACTAAGGAGTGAAGCAAAGAGAGCATCTGCAGTAGCTTCAACCCCACCCAAGTCCTCATTGTCTGAGGGGTTTCCTCCATTGTCCCTCAATCTTAAGCCAAGGGAACGGTTCCGACGAGTCTACACCTGAGTACTCTTAGGACAAGAGACACATCCTAGGCTCTCCTAGTTCATCCTTCTATTCCCAGAAGACAACCCCCTCCTTTGCACCTCCAACAGCTCAATATGATCAAGAGTAATACCCAAATCATTCACCTCCTTACCTCTCCTCACAACTGAAGAAGATACCGTATCAGCATAAGACCGAAGAAATGAAGTTGGTTCTCCCTTGAATCCACACTTGGGACACCACCCAGGCGGGGGAGGAGGGGGGGAGGAATGACGGCATCAACCAAAGAGGATGATGGTTTGGAGGGCACAATTCTCGGCTGAGCTGAAGGATCTAATGAAGTAAGGCCGACTATTTCAGTAATGAAGCCAAACATTTTGAACCACCCCCATTCATTCCAGCCTGCAGGGAAAATAACAAAGGAACGTTCGCCATCAATAATCACTGATAGTTGCAAATACTTTCCAGTGCGATTACTCCTGGACTCCAACATAAAAATTCTTGATCCTAGTCTCATTTGATTGCACTAATTTCCGGACTTAGATTTTCGAAACCTAGCTCAAGCCCTTAACAGCCATAAAACCACTTCCCCAGGCGACAAGATGGAGAACCTTCTACCCCTGCCATTCTCAGATATTTTCAAAATATCCTCTTTAGTACCCACCACACTCAAATCAAATGACTTGCTTTCAATAGCCAAGAACTTCTTACAGCCCCCTCTCATACTCCCCACCCACTGCAACCACAGAAAAAAGTCACCCGAAAAAGCCTCCCGGAGGTAAACAGAAAAAAAAAAAACCACAACAAGTCCAGCACCAGCACCCCAATTGGACGAGCTACTACTAGAAACCCTGAAAACGGCTTGATCTGGGGGAAAATCAGAGGCGAACAAATTTTCCGGCGACTTTCCAGTCACCGGAAAAGTCGCTGGGGCAGAGCTTCCGGTGGGAGCAGCTCCGGCGAGGACAGAAGATGTCGGCGACCACCCTGACAGAGGAAGATGGAGGAAGCAGCCCACCAATAAGAGAAAATTTGGAAAAAAAAGCAAATTCGGCGACTTTCCACCCACCGGAAAAGTCGCCAGCGGCAGACTTACCGGCGCGAAGAGCTCCGGCTAAGACAGAAAAATCCAGCCACCACCCTGGCAGAGAAAGGAGGAAGCGACCCACAAACAACCGTAGATCTAAAGAAACCCAGGGAAGGACACGAAGAGAAGTGCGAACGGCTCCGTCGACGTCAAGATGCCCACTGGCCGGCAGGGGTGAATAGGCCGACTGAGGCTTCCAAAGACCCAAGGTCCACCGGACCTTAGGTTTGCCTCCGATGACCTCAAATCGACCCAGAGCTCACTCCCCCCTCTCTCTCTCCCCCCTCCCTATCTAGCACCACAGTGAGCATAAATTTTTTATGGAATGTTCAAATCTTGATGTTTTATGACTCGTACACCCAATGATAAGTACTCCCTCCACCCTGAAAAGATGGCCCATAAAGAGAGTGTTGTCGCGATGATTTTTCTGTCGCTTTGAGAAGAAAGAGGTGACCTTTAACACAAATAACAGTCAAAAAGAACTATATTTTTGGCGCTTTCACAAAAATGACTATCCTCTTGGACAGAGGGAGCGTTAATTGTGATTGTTTCATACTTGTTGTTCTTAACTTCTGTGTTCTGTACTCCTTTCAAATTTTTTCACCCATCAAGACGATTTAGTCCATCAAAAATGAAAAAGGGAAAAAATTGTGAGCCTCTCAAAATTGCCCTCTCTGCTTGCTTGAAACTTGTAAGAATAAGGATGCCCAAATCTAGATCTCTTTAAACCCCTGCTCAGGCAAGATCCACACTAGGTGGTGGTGGGGTTCTCAACTAAATAGTAGCAGACCTATCAACAGGTAGGATTTGGAGCAGGAGAACCCCACCAGGATCCATCACCCCCCTCCATCCCTCTAATCAATCCACCCTTCACCTGCTCACCCACATCTAATCCACCTCGGCCTGTGGGTCAGGTGGTAAACAAGTGAAATAGATCAAATGCATTTTGTTTCATTTTCTCCATTCTATCACTCAAATATAAATTTCAAGACTTCAAGACAAATCAAGACTACCCTCTCTACTCCTGGTATAAAGCCCAAATCTTTGTTTCTCCCTGAATCTCTTTCCATTTTCGCGTGTTTGCATTCAAGGCATTGTCACAGCAGTCAGTCTAACCGCTTGTCGTCTCCAGCCACAACGGATTCATCACTCCACTACAAATTCCCAATGCTCATGCTTTAATAATTCAAAACAAAGGGAGAAAAGAAAAAAGAATTCAATTAAGCATGACACCATCACAACAAAACTAACTGACCACTCGACGATGTACCCAGGGTTCGTTCATTTCATGTTCTGTCTTCTCACCCAAAAAGAAAAAAATGTAGAAATGATACAGCAGCTCTTACCACTGTCAATCAGGACTCTACAAACTTGTTCGTACTGCATGTTCAACTAACAGAAGATGGCAGTACAAACTGTGCAGGTAATCTTCCCTAGATCATTATAAGACAAAAGAGAACTCTCTGCACAACAGTTCTTGCCATTGTATTCCTCTGGATCATCTACAGTAAACAGCATTATCTCCACCATTCATCAATTTGCTACCACTATTAAGGGACTGGCTACAATGTCTTTGCCATCAGTCACAAACAATTGCTAAATTCTCATAGTATCTCCCTTCATAATCAACCATCATTTTGTGCTCAGATACCACATGCACAGATCATTTTTTCTTTCTGCAAGAGGGGGTGGCAGCCGCAAATATAAGGCTCTAATTAAGTGGATTAAAAAGAAGTTTATTAGGCAAGGAATAGCAGGAAACATGTTCGACTGAATAAAATCTGTACCCAATTTTTATAGGTAACCAAAAAGTTGCATTTGATAGACACCAAGCGGCTGCCATCGATGTACACATGGGGTTATTATAAAAAGATTTTTTCTAAAAATCATCTTCAAGCTCTCATCCATAACATTATCTACAAAACCCAAGAAACTCAAGTTTCTCCCACCACCAATCACTTGACTCCAACCATACAAGATTCTCAATAAATAAGGCTTGAAACCTCTATAAGAAAAGCCTTTGCCCTCAAAAATCCGACAATTAATTTCTTTTCAAGTATACCACCAAATGGCCAAAGGTATCATCTTCTAAACACCGCAAACCCAACTCTTCTTTCTTCTTCAAGCCACCACCACATCTTTGACATATAAAGGTGGATTCAGTATTTCAAGTTAGTTCCATGATGAGCTACCCGATATCATCCCAGAACAACTGTCATAGTGTCATTATACAAAAACTGTTGTCTTAGAAATCTCACTATTTCAAGGGGGTTTTATTTTGATAAGTAATCCTAAGCTGCATTAAGGGCATGTTCTTTTCGACTTATGAGAAGTACTTATTGATGCTTATTGCTGAAATATGCTAAAATATGCTGAGTCATGTAAATAATTGAAAAAAATATGACTAGATATTTTCAATAAGTAGTTATCAATACTGAATTATGCTGAATGATGTTGAATTATGCTGAATTGTGCTGAAAGATGTTGAATGCTTATAATAAGTACTTATGCTAAGTCGAAAAGAACATCCCTAAGAAGACACCAACGGGATATCACCCATCTATAAAAGGAGGCAATCACAAAATAACATAATGCCTTCAAGTTCTCTGCAATAATCATATCGACAAAATCCAGAAAAGTCAACTTTGTAAAATGATTGAGAACTTGACTTCAACCATACAAAGTTCTCAAGAAATCAAGTTCGAAATCATGAATAATCCTAGCCTTGCCCTAAAAATCCGACAATTCCTCTCCTTCCAACTGTTCCACCAAATAGCCAATGGTACCAACTTCCAAACAACTAGGACATCGCTCTTCTTTAACCTTTTTCTCCATGCCACCAAAACATCTCTGACCGTATGAGGTTACACCCAACTAACCCGCATTAAAAAAAAGGACAAATGCCACACAGTGGAAACTCACTAACAATGGACAAAAAGGTGGCCTACTGACTCTTCCTCCCAAAACACATGGACACCTTCTGGCCAATTTGAAGTTTCTCCATTTAAGCATGTCCTCCGTTGGAACCTTTCCTTTCGTGGCTACCGAAACAAGAAAGCATGCTTTGGTGGAAGCTTTAGCCTTCCAAATTGCCTACTGGGAAATTAAGAATAGTCAACCCTTTGTACATCTCTCCACAATCACTTTTAACACTGAATAGTCTGAATTGCCCACTTAAGTCAAGGGCCAAAGAATCTCGTCGCCGCCCTCATAAGAAACCTTCATATCAGCAAGCAAAGCCAAAAGACGCAGTACACCTTCTTCTTCCCAACCTTTCGGGCTTCTCAAGAAAGTTAAGTTCCAGTGGTATTGATCACCATTCCAAGAGAACTTCTTGCACAATTGCTTCTTTCAACCAAGCCATCCTTCCTAAAAGGATCTCGGAATTAAAATTGAGACATCATGCCAAAACAAGATCTTTGACCAATTTTTCGGCCTATATTGCACGAGAGAGTGAAAATGGTCTACACCACCCAGAATAGATTCCCAACGCCCACCCCATGAGCATAAGAGCTCCTCTTACTGCACCAGCGAGAATTGTCCACCCCATACTTCATTTCGATCACATTTCTCCACAGTACATCCTCTTCCTTGGCAAAACGTCCACAGCCATTTGGCCTTGAGAGCTTCATTCATATTGCAGAGAAATCTAATGCCAAGGCCATTCTTATGCATAGGGTGGCAGATATCGACCCAATTGACCCAATGAAAACCATGTTTAAGTTATGACTAGACCAAAGGAAGTCCCTCATGATTTTCTCTAATTGGATGGCAATGCTAGCCGGAACGGTAAATAAAGACATGAAATAAACAGGCAGACTACATAAGGTGCTTTGCTATAATACCAATCTACCCCCTCTAGAGAGTAGATTTCCACCTAGCTATTTCCACAATTGGTTGCCACACTGTTTTGCATTTATAAGGAGCTCCGAGCGGAAGGCCAAGATAGGAAGATGGAAGATACTCCATCCTACAACCAACGAATTGTGCTAGGTGATGAAGCTGTGGGCCTGTGGCACCTCACCCATAGGAATGAGAACACTTTTTGATAAATTAAACTCTCAGACACATGGCCTTAAATGACAACAGAATACATCTTAGAAACCCAAATTGCGCTCCTTACGTTTGCCCCCCCCCCCAAAAAAAAGGAGTATCATTAGAAAAAACAAGTGGAAAATCAACAATACTTTAAGAGTGGGAGTTAGTGATCAGAAAACCTTCTAATATACCAACTTCAATAGCTTTATTCACAAGCCTACCAAGGGTCTACATCACCGAAATAAAAATAAGGGGGGGATAATGGGTCAGCTTGACAAAGCCCCCTTGGCTAGAAAAAATCCAGTTGCTTCCCCATTGACTAGCGCAGAGAAGCAAATGGTAGAGATACAAATGAAAATCCATCTCCTCCACTTGCGAGGGAAGCCTATTTTTTTTCAAGAGAAATAAGAAAATCCTAAGAAACATGGTCGTAAGCCTTTTCAATGTCAATCTTGCAAAGAGCTGCAGATTGATTAGATTTGATACAAGAGTAGATAGACTCATTAGCTATCAATGCTGCATCCAAAATTTGACAACAGTGAATGAAAGCATGCTGATTCGGGCTTACAATTTTCCAAATGACTTTCCTAAACCGAGAAGCAAGGACTTTGGCTAGAATTTTGTAAACACTACCCACAATGCTAATAGGCCTAAACTTCTTAGTGTGATACGCCCCCGCCACTTTAGGAAGCAAACTTATAAAAGTGGCATTCAAGCTTTTCTCACAAGCACATCTCTCATGAAAATCAGAAAAGAAACCCATGATAGCCCCTTTAACAATACTCCAACAATACTCAAAGAAAGCAATATTAAGCCATTAGGCACCGGAGCCTTCTCTTGCCCCAAGTCGTTGATGGCGTTCCACACTTCCTCCTCTGAACAATCCATTTCAAGATCCAAGGCATCAACAATACTCACGGAATTGTAAGAAATCCCATCCAGGAGACGCCTTAATTGATGCTCTTCATGATAAAGACTCTCATAGTAGTGAACATCAGCACCTTTAAGGCTTTCATGGCAAAATCCTCATTAAAAACCAAATAATCCACTTTGATATAAAGAATGGCATTGAATTTCCTCATGGTGTTACCCACTCTATGTAAAAATACCAAACTTGATCAAATGTTGTTTGGCTCGTTGCCTCCAAAAGATGCCCATCCAACTACGCTCCACATAGAGCTCTTTCTTCACGTCAAGTCTGTAGACTCTATCTCCCTAAGTAATCGTAAGTTGTTGCTCCTTTTCATCTAAGAGTTTGATCTTCTCCACGAAAGTTGCCATCTTACTCTCTAAGCGGCCAAGATCATCTCTGTTCCACTCTTTCAACTTCATTTTCAAAAAATACTGTTTCTTAGCCAAAATGAAACCAGGGGATCTAGAGACATTAGGGCTTAAGCTCATCCCACCAACTTCGCACAAGCTCCGAAAACCTTCCAACTAAAGCCACGCATTTTCAAATTTTAAAAGGCCTTCTGGCAGCAGCAAGATTCCAACATAGAGAAGAATGGGAACATGATTAGACATAATCTTGGGCAGGACAATTTGATGAACCCCCCAGAAAATAATCCTCCCAATCAACAAAGTAAAGGAATCTATCAATTCGAGACAAGACTGGAACTTTCTCATGGCTAGACCAAGTCAAGTGGCACCTTCCGAAGGTGGATCAAAAAGACTACAAGAAATAATGAATGCAGAAAACTCACCCATCGCTGAAGTCAATCTTCCTCTGGACGATCTCTTAGAATGGAAACTAACCACATTGAAGTCTCTTCCTAAACACCAAGGGACATCCCATAAAGACATGAAAGTAAACAACTCATCCACAAATCAGCCCGTAAATTACCATCACTTGGGCCGTAAATCCCAATCAAACCCCAAACGAAGTTATCTTGCCAAGACCTCAACTTGCACATGATATACAATGCTTCATCATTTTTCTGAACGACAAAAAACAATTTAAACTGCTAGAGTAGGACCCACAAATCTTCCCCCAACCAGCCCTAAAAAGATAAAATAAAAACTTAATCACCATGCCCATACTTACATTGGCCCAACGAATTTGCTGCCTCACATTCTCAAGGTATGAAGTTTGGTTGTGGCTCCCTAGGCATAAACCAAGAAATGCAGGATACAAATAACCATACATGCATTAAGATAATAGCCCATCCACAGTGTTTAATCAAAATATATGTTTGTTTAGCTGACTGCTTAACATAGATTTGGACATACTAAGTTTTGAGTGTGACTTGGGCATCTGATAGACAAATAATTAACTGAATTCCATTCACCAAGTGCACTAGCCTTTTTTAGGACACAGTATCAAGTATGTAGAAGAGATTTGTATTCCATTAGATTCTTTTTGGCATTTATTCGATGTATCAATTTATTTATTAAATTGATAGTTAATTTTTTTTTGGGATAAGTAATCAAGAGATGTATTGACAAGACACTAGTGGGATATCACCATTTTACAAAAATGGCAAATACAAAGACATTAAGCCCTCAGGATCTCATCCATAATAGAATCTACAAAATCAAAAAGATTCAAATTTCAATCCCTGCTAACTAGTAAGCACAACACTCCAACTACACAACATTCTTCAAAAGAAACTTTTGAATGCTTGACAGGCCATAGCTTTGTCCTCAAAAATCCATCAATTTTCGCCTTCTAAGTATCCCCAAAATAGCCAATAAATTACTATTTTCTTTTCTAAATTGTCCAAATCTAAATCCAAATCCAATCCCCCAAAAATCCCGCCACCAGACTGGGTGTGAGGGAGGGTCTTATGTAGCAGTCTTATCCCTGAATTGAAAAATTATAGAGAGATTGATTCCGTTTGACCCTAGATTTATAAACCGTAGACTATCTACTACTCCATATAAACGGAGCAGAGGAAGTTTAGAGAGACATTCTGCTTTAGCCCATACAATCCAAGCTGAAAAAAATAATCCAAACTTGTCTTTTCCAGCTATCCAGATTGCGGACAAAACCCTTTCCAGCTATCCAGATTGCGGACAAAACCCTGCACTAATCATGTATTCGCTTTTCAAACAGCTACAGAAGTCAATTGCAAGCATTGTTTCCATTCCCAACTAATATTACAGATTTACAGGTGATTAAAGTCACTCATTAAATTCTCCTTTACATCTTTTTCAAAAAGTTTTATGTATTTTCAACCTAGGGTTCAAGATTCAATGGAAACAGTCTACCTGCACTTCAAGCTAAGGATGCTACATCTGAACCTTCTATACCCTGCCTAGGCAGGACATTAGGGTATGGGTTGCATTGCCAGTGACACAACATCCCACTATGAAAGTAATGTGCCTACAGCAAGGCCAAGCTTTTTTCACTAATCCATGCCTCCCTAAGGATTAGCGCTTTATTTATGCTTTGCAACTCAAATCTTGGATGATTCAAAAGCGTTGCTTCAACTTTATTCTGTAGAATTGAAGAGGACTTTTACATTCATCCCTCAATCACCTCATAAACGCAGCATTCTTGTTTCTGTATCAGATATTATCATTTATTCCTCATCAATAAAGTCCCTTTTGTTACTAAAAAACAAACAAAAGAAATAGATAAACAAATAGCAGATTTATAGCAAAGAATCTACGACCCAAATTGGCCAACTAGAAAAGGTGGCAAGTAAACGAAGTCGTGGTAATACTTCTCTTTCCACTCCCAGACACGATTCACGAACTCATCTCGTCCCAAATCAGCTCTCTTTATTCCTTCTGCTGCAAGCATTCTTTCCACAACCAACTGCATAAAAAACAGATGGGTCAGATGCATGAGATCTACTTTTGGCAGAAAAGGGGACTGCAAATCTCAAGCAAATGGGACTTCTGTAAAGTCAGGGCAAATAGACCAGACCCCTGGATGACGTTGAACACAAAGAGAAATGTTGTGCTCTATGCTTTTAGACAAATTCATTCCCTCTGATTGAAACAAAAACTGCAAATCTGCAATCCACACAATGCAATCCAACCTCTCCAATTAGGAGAAACTGGTTAGCAGAAGCTAAGCTCAACCCTCTTCATAAGATTTGGTTTGGCTCGGTTGGATTGAGTTAGAAGCACTTTGGAAAGCTGAAGATGATGACAAGGATACCAATTAATGGTCCTTAGAGGTAAAAAAAGGCTTTAGCTATTTTCTTCACAGCTGTGGGTCTTAGTTTACACGATAGCCTTTCCTGCTTCGCTAATTTCCTACTCCTAAACCCGGCCGTAGCGAACGCTTTCTGGCTCACATTCATTTTTGTTCTCTATATTAGACAGTCAGAACATGGCAGAGGAAGCGGTGTCAGCAGCAAGAGAAATGAGAGGGGGGAAGGGATCCGGTGGGTGGGGTACCAAGTACGTTATCTTGCATTGGGCTCCTTCAGTTTTATTTTCAAGCTTGTCTTTTTTGATGTTTAAATAGATTATGTTTAATTTTGAATTTTACTTGAGAACTTTTTTAAGACATAATGATTCCTTTTTTGGTTGGGGGAGGGCGGGCATAATACTTAAAGCACTGTGTTTTGATAGTCCTTCCATGTCAAAATGATGTGTTTCAACCTTCAACAAAATGTAAAGTTAATGCCACCAGGCTGTGCCACCCAAATGAAACAATTTCAAAAGTAGAGGGGATCTTAAAAACAAATAGAACAGAAAATATCACAACAAACCTCATACACTTAGATGGAATTTTTCCAAGAAATTAGTTTAATGTATTGCCTAGATTTAGGTATCTTGATGATGAAATTGCCAAGACTGCATCCAGATTCGAACCTGAGTAGCAATGCCAGCATGATCAGTCCCTGGAATCCAGAGAGTAGGTCTTCCCTTCATGCGGTGGTACCTAACCATAATGTCCTACAACGCATACCACATAACATGAAGAAACAAATGTAAAATTGAAACACAAAGGATGGTTGACACCAAATCAAAAAGAGTAAAAACAAACGACCACTTTGTAGGAGAAACAGAACATTTTTTAGGACAAGGCCCATAACCTTGCTTTGTGTTAGGCGTGGACACTTAGCACGCTGGGGGGGGGGGGCCACACCTCAGGCTAAGAGTCTAGGACTTCGTCTCAACCCTCCTAGGATTCAAACCAAGGTTGGTTTAGATTACGCACAATCATCAAGAAACTGCTTCACCCATGACCCCCCCCCCCCAAAAAAAAAAATCTACCCAAATGTTCTCACTGTCATCTGATAGCTTTTATGGCAGTTGCGAAGAGAACAAAAATAAAAGACAAGCAGCTGTCATATGTTACTAAATAATCCAATCAAACAAACCGATGAATTCATGCACCACACAGAATGTGCCTAGCAAATCGTGAAAGTAGTCAAACATCTCGCATTGACGATGGTTATGCTTTAAAATGCAGAACACAACATGGCTTAGCAGACCCTTATAAGTTCCTTCCAACAGCCCATTCCAAATCATAAATCATTTCAAGAATATCGCATCTTTAGTTTAGGCACACACCAGCTTCTGGAAAAAATGAGACCTGAAACTAGTCGATACAAAATCATCAGCCAAAGAACTCAGAATCTCTGGTTTTCAGCATTGACCACGGCTGATAGTGTATGTAGTTCATGCAAAAGCACTGAACACTGGCTTACAATGCAAAACTGCCTGAGTGTTAACTATTAAGATTTGCATTCTAGAGGTGCAAGGAGAAGAGGACACCCACAGTTAAGGCATTCTTGAGTTTCTCTGATCAGGTTTAGTTCAACAAGGCCCTCTCTAATTTTTGCACCGACTGCTAGCATAATTGTACAATATTTCAATTTATCGAAACCCACCCCTTCCCATTCAAAGGCCAAAAAAAAAAAAAAAAAAAAAGATTGTTGGCCCCTTTTGCAGTGTAAATGATTGAAAAGAAGGGAGCCTACTGGATTCTGATAATGTTTTCTACCATCAATACCTTGGTTTCGTATCTCCTGTCCTGACATACTTAGTCATCTGAGGGCAATAATATTTAACCATGAAGCAACCAGATTCTCTCACACACAAGCAGGAAACAGGTGACTTTTCCTACTTCATCCAGTATTCAGATCTCTTAGGATGCTGTTTTTGTGTTTCCAAAAGGCGAGACAGCAGCAAATAGTCTACAAGAATGTTCTTCTCACCAGTATGTATGCTAGGTATAGTTTCAGGGTCTTGACTCAGTCTTTGAAGCGGATGGGCATAAAAGTAGAAGATTGAGTGCCAGTCTGCCAGATGCAACCTAGATGGCTGCTGCATTGTGCTAACTGCTAAGATCATGTCTCTCCAAAATAAGTCTGTCATATGCCCTTATAATAGCAGCCAATCATATGCAGAAAGAGAGACTACATTTCTAATATCCTCACACGCACATGATCACCAGCATAGGCAGGAGGGGGGGAGAGAGACGATTCAGTAAGCCAATAACATGGGTAAGAATGAAACTGGTGTGAGCACTCTGATACACGCCATCTATATAACCAATAAACATAATTTTGTAACCACATTAAAAACAGAACTAATGAGTAAAAACTGAAAAAACAGTAAGGAAACCCATAAAAGATTTCAAAATTACTTGACCAACCTCAAGAGTTACAAACATTGCATGCCCCATATGTAACGATCCAGTGACATTTGGTGGCGGCATAGAGATGACGAAAGGATCACCTCCTCCATCCAAGTTTGGCTTGAAGTAACCCTGAGATTCCCACCTAAAATCAACCATTTCCACATTAAATTGCATAACATTTTCTTAAACATGAAGAGTACCAAAATAGATCATGTAGGTATTCCCTTGTTTTCCCTTTTTTCTGAATTGTTTTCTTTTTTCCTTTTTGGGGGGGGGGGGGCTCAACAGCAACAGATGATACGGTCAAACAGCGTGACATTCAGTACATAAAGAAAAAGACAGCAGAAGGAAGCATACGCTTCCGCAGGCACTAACCATGAATCAAAATGACAACTACATACAAGGATGCAACCATTCACTTAAAGCTATAAAATTTAAAAGAACCAAAAAGAGAGAATTTATTAAGGCAAAGTTCTCATAATTCACTAAACATATAAACTTTTATTTTTCAAACAAGTTATATCACACCAAAATTCTGATATGAAACAATTATCAACTACGTATGGGGTATAAAGTGATCTCAAAGTTGAACGAATGTGAGGCCATTCACTCAAGTACATTACCTCTTAGCTCCATCATCAGTTTAACATGCTCAATTATCTACAATTATCTTAAGAAACATCTAATGACCGGGAATAAGGAGGGATTGACCTCCATTTTTTAATAGATAATCAAAGATATATATCAGAAGGGCACCGGGAAGGTGTCAACCATTTACAAAGGGAAGGAAAAGAATAAAAACTACACAGCCGGAACTCTATCATGAATTTTTTATCCACAAGATCCGCTCACATGAAGCATTCAGTCTAACCATACAACATCATCAAAAAAAGAATTTAAACCCTTAAAATGCTCTTCAAACTATGGCAAATCCTTCTCCTTCCACGTCCACCACTAAATTGCTATTTGAAATTGTTTCCAAGCTTGAAGAAATCATCCCTTTATCCTTTCTCCCAAGTTACCAGCACATCCTTGACATTTCTAGGCTGAGAAGAACTGACTCCTAACAAAGGTGAACACAAATCCAAAGAAACGAAACCTACAGAAAAGTAACAAGGATGTGGTAAACGTGGATATATCTCTTCTAAAGATAGATAACACCATAAAGGGGCCCTCCACTAGTGGTAAGTATGCAAGAAGCAAGGGCTACAAGATGTTAAAGGCATGAAGAAAACGCATCATAATGCCCCACTGAGATTGCATAGAGGATGACTGCTATTAAATGCAAGGGTAGAAAAGAAACTTCTCAGAACTGCTAGGGTTCTCTAGGAACCCATACTGATCTTCTTGAGCATGCTTGATAGGACTTTGTAACAGTCTTCTTAAATTCAGCCTTAAATTGAGTCTGGTCAGTTATTTAGCATTTAGGCATCATCATCTTCATTTGTTTCACCTAGCCTATTACACAACTACCAATACCTGTATTAACACTTTCCTACATTCACCTTACCAAGAACGCTTACATTTCAAGCTTTTTCAAAACCACATCTTTACACACGAAGGCCACCTACACTTGGACCTCCCATGATCCCCCTCCAACAACGAGATGCATGCTACTATTATCAATGTTCATGTCTTCAAAAACTTTAGATGGTCAAGCACAGACTTTAAATGAGAATTGAGAATGCCCCAGCTAACACAAATCCTGTTTGTTTTCCCTAGTGTCTTTCAACTTGTTTTTCTAAAGACCAAAGGAGGCTTCATAGGGAATTATTCAAGGGAATTGTCCTAAAATCTCACAGACTAATACTAACGTCTAACCCAGTTCCTAATGTGAGACAATAAGGCCATACAAAGTAAGGGGAAAAAAATCTCAAATCCCCTTTTTATTTTTGTTAATTATTTTTTGATGACTAATGAAATAGTATATCAATAAGACACCAAGGGTTGTCACCCACATATGAAAAATCAAACTCCCTATGATGACTAATTAACAAACAAATACAACTCTTTACTATAGAAATATTGCAAAATGAGAAAAAAGTTCGCCAAGCTAACCACAGGTTTACAAATCTACTAAAGCCAAGCTTAACTATGCAGGCACTGTATACATGGCTAAAAGTATCCCTAATCAAAACATAGTTTGAGCCTCACCTCCATGTGGATCTGTCCTTATGGAGCAATTGATTTCCACATCCATCAAGTTGGCTTAATCTTTACTTCTATAACATACTGCCCAAAATTCTCAAGCAGATTTGCACAAAATAGATATTTAGGTCTCAAAGATGCACAACAGGGAAACACCAGCAGTTCCCTCATCACTGGAAAATTCATGGAGCAACTTGCCAGGTTGAAATGCCTCTTCAGGCATGTCCTTAATAAGAATTTTCTAGACAATGACTGTCATAGTGAAAAAAGAAAGGAAGTATCAGGCTAGCCTTCAATTCTGATGGAGATCCCTCCACACCCCTTAATTTGAAAACTCAGGTCAGCAAAGGTAATCATATTTTGAAGGCCAAAGGATGAATAAATCATACAAATTTTGTTTAAATAATAAAACAGCAGGCCACGGGTTGATTCTAGCAGCCAACCCGCTTTTGAGAGCTCAATTACTTAGGCCTTTTTGAGGTTTAAGTCTAATATTTTTCATTGGGATTGAAGTTCAGAAAGTTAGCTTTGCATCAAATCAAGTTTCATCCCATTTGAACTTCATTTACCTATTCAAATTAGCAAATAATCCCAAGGTGTCGAAACTGCTCAGATCAACTAGAATGTACCCGGTTTTGGGCATATGATTTCTTATGCTTAATTTTGGTTTAAACCTTGGATTTTTACGTTTTTGGAATCCCCAAGATGTCTACTTTCAGGTCCAAGCTTTGAATTCCAACCATACCCAAAGAAACCCAAGAGATCAAGTCATTTTGTCAAACCTACCAGTTTTGGTCCAAAACTATGCAGTAAAATGTTTTAGTAAAGTTAACCTACTTAAACATGGTTTAACCTTGATTTCTTTGTTATGGGGGTTTATACACATCCCAAAGTTTCCCCCCATGGCCTGAAAACGGAATCATACTCACTTTTGCTAAACTTAAATCAAGTTAGATAACCGGCCAGAATCTGCCTGTGAATCCGGTTTGGCAGCAGTAGTTGTTTTCCTTCTCCAAAGGGTTTCCTCCCTCCCAATGCTGCGTGGCACACGTCCCAAGCTCTCTAGAAGGCCAAATGATCAGCTGCAAAAGGAGAAAGCCATTGAAAAGAGCAACCAATGGGAGCCAAGCTGCAAACAAAGATGTCTCTTGCTTCTTATTGGATAGCCGTAAAGTGGCCTTTGCATTTCGGCTGGCCAATTGCATTCTAGCTAGCTTTCAGCATGTTTAAACTTAAGTATGAGTTGATTACTATGTAATAAATATTAGTATTGCTTTACTTTATACTTTAGATGTATTTAGATTAGCTTAAACTTGCTTTGTACTTAATTATCTCTAAACCGGTTGTATTAGTGTAATTAACACCTTTCCTTCCTAGTAAAGAAAGGTCTAAGGTGTGTAGGTGCTTGGTGTGTGCTTGCTAGCTTGTATTTAAGCATAGTACACGGCCCTTGTAAGATGAATTATCAGATTTGAATCAAAAACCAGTTCAGAGCATTCTTGCTTTCGTGCTTTGGCACATTCAAATACTAAACTTGTTTATCCTTAACTAGGCCGGTTAAGGTGGTGTTCAAGTGTAGTCTTAAACTTGATTAAATGGTGTTTCTGTATCCTAATTAAAGTTAAGGGCCTTAAACTAGTGTTTGGTGGTGTTTCTGTATCCAAACATCAGTTTAGAACTATCCATCTACCTTAATATTCCTCACGGGTTTCAAGTGCACTTTGCTAGTTTTCAGTTTACATTGAATTCTGGTTTGAGTTTGCAATTAATCCCTTGAAGATACATCAAGTTCCTTTTCCTTTTCTCATTTAGAATCCTTGATTCTAAATTCCTTTCCTACCTCACGTGTTTACTGCCTCACAACCAGCATATTACGTTCCACTTTTATTGGTTTCTCTTTGATTGTATTCTCTCTTGATTTTAAGCTTTCACTCTTAATTGGGGTTTTAGCATTAACCCTTGGGAGATACATCAAGTTCCCACATCTCACTTGCTGAAACTAAATCATGAGGGTTCACGGGACAACAATAACGGTGACTGAACATAAAGCGGTTATGCTTCCGCAAACACACATGTTTTCCGTTGTTGGGTTTTTTTTAGTAAAACTATGTCCCGAAGATGGTATCGTAAGCAAGATGAGTGGAAATTAGATAACTTGCATCTTGATGACAGTGGTTATCATGATGCTTCTGCAGAAAAAAAGACAAGTAGAATGCTTTTTGATCCTTCATATGTAGTTGATGCGCGGGAAAAGGAATATTTGGAAGTTAAGCTTTTCATTCATTAATTGCTTCATATGAGAAATGCAATACAAGATTTATTTTGGAGCTGCATACGTCAAAGAGGCACCACCTTTACCACTCATTTATATTCTTAATTTTGCCTTTTTTTTCTTGGCTTAATTTCTTTAAGTGACAAATACTGACATTATCTAAACCTTGGCTTTTTATGCAATAGAGTGGCAATAGGTTTACAGGTATTGAAATTTTTCAGCATTTACCAGAAGATATTTCTAGATGAATTTCTAATATGGAGGCACACATGATCTTACACAACAAGGACAAGAAATCCATTCCTATCCAAATGTTCAGGAAGTATGGGAAAATATAAACACAAAAAGCCCCCCCCCCCAAAAAAAAGAGGCTCATAATAAGGAATGACCTTGTTAATCACCCCCTTAAAGCTGTATGCAGCCCTAAGAGTTTTCATGTAACACAACCCTTGCTCTTCAACTATTAGCCATGACTTCAATTTAGGTTTAACGAGACATTCATCACAATAAGATGCCAAACACGAACAGCTTCTGGTCCTTCTCAACAAGA
The DNA here is from genome assembly GCA_029747015.1 of Carnegiea gigantea. Taxonomy (NCBI): domain Eukaryota; kingdom Viridiplantae; phylum Streptophyta; class Magnoliopsida; order Caryophyllales; family Cactaceae; genus Carnegiea; species Carnegiea gigantea. The sequence goes on along the minus strand of JAKOGI010000579.1, from coordinate 2,209 downwards.
AACTTTCCAAAAAGCACTCCTCGTCACTTTGCAAGAAAAAAGTTTCCTCAATCCTGTTACTTTACAAGGTATACCAAACAGAAGGTCCGATCAATCACCATCGAGCGACCTATAATACCATCACTAAGAAATGCAATGGTGCAAATAAACAAGAATCTTTGAGGCTTTCTTACACAAATTACAGAGAAAAAAGGGCACAGTTTCAGAAGGTTGTTATCTATCGAGTCCCCAACTACTGACAAAAATAAAGACAACAATGTTCAACTCTTAGGATCGTAAAGGGGAATAAAAGGACTAGAAAAACGCAAGAAGTAGAATTATACAACATGACTATGGAAGACATTATAAGGAACATGCTCTGAGATGTATACTACGATATTGAAAAATAAAGGCAACAATTTTCAATTCTCAGAATTAGTGCAAGAATGAAGAGTATGAAAGACTCAAAGAGGCATTTAGTTTTTAGTGCAGCGTATCACAAAACAGAATAAGTACACGGATATTTGACAAAGACAAATAAAAATAAAGCAAATAAACAATCAATGATTTCCATCCGCTGCAGTTTCTCCAAGTCGCAGATGTAAATCCAACCGCTGGGACAGAAAACCGTGTACAATGATGACTGAGATTTAGATAGAGAATCCCACTGATCTAGAACAAGATCTCATCCGATAATACCACGCTTGTACAATCTACTGCTACACATTTCCCTTCAGGTATCGGATTATAGCAATTCAAAGTCTAGTCTCCTTATGAAGATACTTTATTCAGGTCCCCTCCCCCTGCCCCTTGATCTTGATTCTCTTTTGTTTATTTGAATTGTAGTTTCTAAAACAAAGTAGTGAGCAACATACACACAATCCTATAAATGAAACAATATCCAGTAGGAATTGCCCACAATCCACACAGACAAAAATGTATAACTGAGTTCTGAAAAAGAGAATTCACATAAAGAACCAGAATATAAATAATAGAAGATTGAAATTAACGACTTACTAAGTTCAGATTAAAACTAGGATTCGAATTTCAAACCCAACAAGAAAATTTTTCATGATTACAATCTAAATATACACTCCCTCAGTCTCTGTATTCCACACACGCAATTGTTCATCAGAATTTGCAAGGATAACACATAAGCTCACATCTAGATGATATTGCACTACTGGTTACACTATATGACTACAACCTTATTGCAATTCTAACATTCATAAATTCCACCACGTGGGTCACTCTAAAAACGAAGTAGCAATAGAGAATTCATGATACAGCAAACAAAAATCAATGAAAATATCTACGTAAAGGCGTCTTATTGGGAAGAAGTACCAATTGTAAATGCGCTCCTCCCAATTGAAATCGAAAGACTTGGCAACCTCAGGAGAGGTAAAAACACCACCATTTTGCGAAGCAGAAACTGCCCAGAAAATCAAATTCAATGAAAAATTACCCGACTTCTGTGAACTATAAAAGTACACAAGCAATTACAAGAATTTTGCTTCTCTCTCTATATTACCGGAGAAGAAGCGACACTTGACACGAGTGAAATGAGGGGAAGAGACGCGTATAACAAGGCGTTGAGGAGAGAGAAAGAAGGGGTTAAGCCTGCGAATTGAGCAGGAAGATAGAAAGGACGGGGTGGACAGCATCGCCATTGTTGTGCTCTTCTGAGCTTTCCCAAAAGCGGAGCGTGGTGTACAAATTTCAAGTACGGCCCATCGATTGTGAAGGGGGTAAGGGAGGGAGCGCCCCCCCGGCCCCGGGGGACACCCAGCACCTGTGTTGGTTGGATTATAATCCAAAAGCAAGAGTTACGGTCTAAAAAAAATACTTCCAGCGGTAACCAACACAGCTCATCTTGTGATTCGACTCCCTGTAATGATGTACTTGCAGCTTTCTTTTTCCTTTTTTGGGTTGGTACATTAATGAATAATACAAAATAAATGCATTTTATTACGTACAACTGGGTGGACATTTCATTTGTCCACCCGGTCCCACCACTAGCCGTTTTCAATTAGCAACTACCCCTTTAAAAAAAAATGCATAGTTCTCAGTTTTTTTGAATTTGCCGTTTTCATTATCTCCCATTCTCCCACTGATCTATGCTCGCTTATATATATATATATATATATGGATATATGTGTGTGTGCGTGTATATATATGCGTATGTATACATGTATGTATGTATGTGTGTGTGCGTATATATATATATATA